>JYFJ02003262.1:0-44315 GCA_000934665.2 Catajapyx aquilonaris | reverse complement strand
GACCGCCGAGTAGATTCTTGACTGTGTCAACCAGTTCGTCCACCAGTCCCTTATTGTCACCTTCACCACCACCTGACAGTATGTCGAGGGCCACGTTAGACATGCTGCCATCGCTGGCCTTGGCCCCTGATTCGTCTCGACCTAGAACATTGGCTGCCACGTTGTTCGCACCATTTCCATCTGATTCTGCTCCACCGAATCCCGCAATGTTGCCGGCCACATTGGCCAGAGGAGCCAGAGGACCTGCTCCCCCACCTGCCACGGCTCCTCCTTGACCAAGGGTCACTGGGGTCATCTGGGACACCAGGGCCAACACGACCAGAGCGATCAGGCTGTTACTCGGTGACATCCTCAATTGATTTCTATGGAAGGTGAGGTGCTGAAACAAGACTACAAATGGGGGAATCATTAACTCTCACATGTCCGTCTAATTAAGCTCGGTTTGATGAACTGTGCGATTCTAAGAACTTGTCTTAATCTTTCATTGACATACATATTCAGGAGGACTGTTAGCCTTCGATCACTATTACTATAAAGGGGGAAATGCAATCGCAACTTTCAAAAACCAGACATCAGCATTCAAATGCATGTAGCGAAAATTACGTTCCTTTTTCCATCTTACAGTGATCAAAATGAACTCTACTGATAATTATGACGGAAAATTTGAAAATCGATATTTTCTATCATCATTTCCACTAGATTGTACGCTATAGGTTTAAAAATGAGTTATTACTTACGACTGAAGCTGGAGAGTTGCTGTAGTTGTACTGCCGATGTACGTCTTGGATTGAACTGTGATCCTAACCGAAATGGACCCCTTTTTTATACCCGTCACATTTCGATTTCTGCAGAAACACTGCTGAACACGTGTTGTTTTTCACAGGCATGTAAATGTGATTTTAAAACCTCTGTTCAGAAAACAAGTTGCGCGGACTAATATGAATCGAAACAGATGCGCGAGAAGCAAACAAGAGTTCACTTTGTGCCACACACGTCTATACACTCGATGTTAAGTACACTATTTTGCAATACTACTGCACAAACACTGCATTATACATTCCAACTGTTCATTATTCACTCGATAGTGTGAAGAGATGGGTGTTTGTGGCTATCTTGAAGATTCAGAAGAACAAAACAACGGTGAGTGTCAAGAAAAGCGCATATATGGGAAAATCAGCAGTTTTCTCAAGATGAGGATAAGTCTAAGGTCAAAAGGTCAGTCATGTCCCCACAGGTCACGGCTGTAAAATTTGGTTCCGATTGACGATTATTCCTGAAGAGCACATCATGCCATCCATCATTTTTGTGGGGCCATACTCTCAAGAACGTGCTGCCTAATTATTCGTAAGTTATTTTGATGGAACTAATTTACTTATAGGTTCAATCATCCGAGTATAAATGAATTTTTTTACGAGCGCAACCGAGTACGCACCTATTGTTCCGACAACAATGTTGCCACACTTATACTCCTAAGGTGACCTTTACGGTTCGTTCGAGAGACTCGGCAACGTCGCAAAAGTCAGCCATATTGTTACCCCCTCAAGCTTATAGTGTTGAAAACAATTTGCGCGAACTATGTTGCGCCCATTACGAAATTCACCTATAACTCCCACACTAATGATTGAGTAGGTATTGATAATAATTGCGGGCATGATTAATGTGAATGTGCGACAATAGTAATTTTTATTATTGCATCAAATTGACATTGTTTTGGGGACCCTCTCTGCACAAACAATGAACACGTGTGTCATTGTTCATATAGGTATGCAAATGTAAATTATTTCAAACAGTTTCATCAACTGAGTTGCGTGAATTGATATGAAGAGACACAGATGCGCTAGAAGCAAACAAGAGTTCACTTCGGGACACGTACAGTACAGTACATTGCAATACTACAGTACAAACATTGAATTATACATCGTTCCAGCAGCTGTTCATTGCTTTCTTATGAGATGTTTGTGAATATTTCCTGCCGTGGAAACTGAAACAATCCCGATTGTTGACCTTGATTGTTTCGAGCGAGGAATGTCAGCTGGTCGTCTGGTCATCTGGGATGTGTCGCATTTCTCAGTTGGTGGTCCTCCTGCTGCTTTGTCCAGGTAAGACGAATATTGTCGACACTGGCGGTTCAAGACTGATTGATCGGTTTATTAATTATGGCAGTCGTGATGGGCCTGGAGTGCTACACTTACGAGTGCAACGCGAGGAGAGTAAATTGTACGGAAGGTCACGGACCTACGAATAGGTGCGACGAAGTCTTACGCTCCCTGGACGGCTGCGGCGAAACATCAGGTGGTGACTGTACCTACTACTGCACCAAGTACAAGAAAGCAGGTGACCCAAAAATACGAAACCAGTTGATTATGGCAGGGAACATAAGAGGCGCAAACATTCGATTTCCGCATCTCTCTGTTTGGGGCCGTTGCCAAGGCTGGTGGCCATTTTGAAGTGTGGGGAACGCCAACGAGGTATAAATATGGTACAGGCAACAATAGGGTCCGCCATCTTTGATGGTTGTGGCGGCCATGGCTACTACACGACGCGCGAATCAAAGATGGCGGACCCTATTTTTGCCTGTACCCTATTTATACCTCGTTGGCGTTCCCCACACTTCAAAATGGCCGCCAGCCTTGGCAACGGCCCCAAACAGAGAGACGCGAACATCAAAGGCGCCGACAGAAGTTTGCGCCTCTTATGTAGTATATGCTCCCTGATTATGGTGACAATTATGCTCACGTAGTACCACATCCCTCACATCTCTGTGTACACTACCGGACATAAAAGCAGTTTTTTTCCAGCTCTTATTTTGATGCTTTTTCAATGCTTGGTGGCGCTTTGAAGTTTACAGTGTACAGAGAGAGCTAACCAGGTATCATTGATAATACCAACCGTGCAAGCTGAGCGAATTGAGGTGCGCACTCGGTTGAGCTCGTAAAACAAATCATGTATAGCCACTCTGAGGTTAGTGCGAGGGGTAGTGGATCTACTAGTAATAGGGCTATCGGACAATTCCTATAATCGCTGATTGATTTTCCAGAGAGGGACACGGTCTTTTTGTCGTACAGCTGCGATTACCTTGCGAAAGGGACACCAGATGGTTGCACGTCACCAACTGGACGTGGGACCAGATGCGTGTGCGGGCAGAATAAGTGCAACGGTGCGCAGGTTCACACCACCATCTTCCATCCCATCCTCTCCGTCTGTTTGCTGTCTACCATCATGTATAATCCGCCGATTTAAACGTTTTCATTTCAAGGTGTTACACATACTTATGCGTAGGAGGACATTATAAAGTCCGCCATCTTGAAGCGACAATAAAAATCCGCCATTTTGTTGGCGCATTACATGTCAGTAATTTTGTCTAGGCCATAAATGTGCCACATTTTGGAAGCGAGCGGCGTGGGAATATAGCCCACTCCCGTAGCCTCTGAGGTTCGTTGCACAAACGTCGGCCATATTGTTTCACCCTAGAGTGTAGCGTTGGAAATAAGTGCTGCATTGCAGTCTACCCAAGCTCAACCAACTGTCATCATTGATAATTACAACAGTGCACGCTGCGCGAACTGTGGTGCGCATCGGTTGAGTTCGTCACAAAAATCATGTTCAACAGCTAAGACCATTTATAAATTGCTAAAGTACCGTAACTGATTGAAATCAAATTTTATTGCCGACTGAAACTGGCAGTTGGATTGGATTGGATAGGCCCCATAAAGTGCGCAGTTAAAATGTTTCGGGTGTGGGCAAAAGGACATATTCAATAAAGGGGAGCTCGTCGTCAGCGTCAAAGATTAATGAGGCACGTCCCATTTTCTGACACGTGGCAAGCAGCAAGGGCTGCCTCGCTTCGATTGGTCTTCGATCAACATATTTACCCATCCGTAACAATGCAGTTCAAGGTCGACAATGCCAGCTTAGAAATATCCAGAAAAGTTCTCTGCATGGGATCGGGGGAAAAAAATCATTTCAGGATGGCTCTGCAGCTGTGTCGCCTCCAGGGAAAGGATTAAACTCTTAAACATGGCGACTATTTCAACTTATCTTTCCCATCTCTTGAATCTCATCATCATCATCATCATCATCACCCCCAATCATCCCCAATCATCCCCAATCATCATCAATGATGATGATGATGATGATGATGATGATGTGACAATGTGAAAAATGAGATTTAAATGCTAACAATTATTTCGTTGAATCAATCTAAGTCACCTATCAGCAACTAATATTGTTATAGCCTATATCTGTAAATGCTCTGTAGAACATAACAGCTTTATTTTGAGCAGCTTATTGATGTTACAAATCGCTAACAACTCATGCCACTGTGCAATTTTAACCACAATAATTAAGTTTCAATTGTAAAATGACTATATAGAGTCAACACCTTGCCAAAACTTGGCAATACTGCCACCCGCCTCCCCAGTTCGACTGTGGACGTAGTGCTACATTTCTCGCATAGATGGCACGCAAGGATTGGACCCAAACCAATTATGTTTCATATGATGAGTTTCAGCAACTCATCAAGGCGATGGAAGTGTCGTAAACAGTATCCACAACAGAACCATTTTAGACTTTTTCTCATCGGAAAAAAAGTCTTACAGAGCGGCGCTGTCCGTCTGTCTGTGGACAGGTATCAGGGCCTATACACAGCATGAGATAGCTACAACGGTTTTCGGATTCAGCGTTACCAAAATAGGTTTCATGGCCGACTTCCGGTTTTCCGGGTTCCCTCTCTCCGCCAAGGTAGGTCTACACGATTTATAAGTGAAGTTTTCATGAGTTAGCTTATTGGAAACGGGAAATGAGACTGACCACATGCTATGTCATTGTTGTCCAATTAGAATCGCATCGTGTCGTATCGGTCACAAATCGAACACTTTCAGCGAACTTGTCAGCCTTATTTCCCAGCACTGCCCAATGAGAAAAAAAAGTCTACTCGAATCACGCTCGAGTGTTTCTGCCAATATTGTTTATTTTATACAAATTATTTTTCAGGCATAATCGCAGGCTACATGCCAAGGCAGGTGTGTCTAGGAGCATATGTAACGACATTTCGCACTTGTTTTGAGCCAACAATTTGGCAGAGCAATTGTGAAACATGAGGTGCCTTGACGCAACGAGTAGGTCGCGCATGCAAATGAGCCTCGTGGACTACAATGTGTCTATCCGACGACTAGTGTTAGGTGTTGAGATCGATCCGGTTGGACCACCCACCCAACCCACCCACCGCCNCCCCCCCCCCTTCTCCACACCGCATAACACCAGTCTGCACATTGATTTGGCAGCTAAGTGCGTCCCACAAGGGCCAACAGTACGGACCTCACACAAAAAGCTCCATAGACCATGGGAGCCTACACTGTCTTGCTGGTCATCGCTGTCACCTCAGCGGTGCAAGCCAGGCGATCGGACCACGATGACCCACTGGCACCATACAGGCACAGGTATACGCTCTCTTAATCAGCCAATTTGGCGACCAATATTTCTTTATTTTAAAAAGCAGTTACTTTACAACAGTTATTCATCTCCTAGAAGGAATAGACCTTTAATCGCGATTAATATTTTACGGCTGAATTTTAAGTAACCCCGTTTTGGCCTAGGGTCAATGGCTTAACCAAGTTTTTGCGCGTTTCGCTTCAAAGTATCTGCCTATTGCACCAGAAACTTCCGACTAGCAGGAGACCCGTTCTTCGCACGCTGATTGATAAAATTAAAAGAAACCTGCGACACAATTGCCAAACAAACAAAAACAAATTTTGAGTATTTAGACTCCAAAAAAAAAAATGCTGTTTTCGGACTGTTCCCTCAATCAGCGGCACGTATGACGTCAGCGTGCCAAGTTTCAGCACTCGCAGTAGTCCGAAAGTGGGTTAGGTAGTCGTGACATACATAAATACCAACAAATATTCTGCTTTACATAATATGTAAGAGTGGTTATATAGGTAGCCCGAACAAACGTACAAACTTAGCCTTTTATAATAAAGAGATAACCTCTAAATCCATGTTAGATGATGTATGAACACAAATATATTAGTGAGAAAATCTATTGTGTGTGTGTCCAATCGGAGATTGTCCTTCAAATGTGTTAATGTAACTGGGCATAAGCTTAGAGCAGGTTATACCTACTCTAATTAATAATTAAAATCTCTCGTTATGCTGATTAGGTATGGTAGGAAAAACTTATTACTCTACACTCTAAGAAATGTCCGGGTTAAATGTATTTATCCCGAAAAAAAGATCACTTTTGTCATGGTTAGAGTGTATACACTCTAAGAAATGTCCGGGTTAAATAGCCATGACTAAGAAATGTCCGGGTTAAATAACCATGACAAAAGTGATCTTTTTTCCGGGATAAATACATTTAACGCGGACATTTCTTAGAGTGTAAGATGACCACAACAACAACAATATTAGTAATAATAAAATATGCGGAAACTTATTATATTTAGGAATTATTTAGCTACTTACACTGCAATAAAAAGGCCTGAAATACAGAAACATGTCTATTGCGTATAGCAATATTTTGTAATTAAACTGCAGCTTGTTTTCAAGCCAGATAATTAATTTAAATGGCGATCAAAAATATTAGCTTCCGACATTAGGCTTCATGGATACATCCCGTTTAAGGCCTGCACAATTATAAGAGGAGTTGCATTGAATCCGCAATTGTTCCAATTCATTGCGATTCTGAGCTTAATTAAATAGCGGGTCTGCATATTAGCAGTTGTTTAAAAGTACCGGTAACTGCTAAAATGGCTAACAGCTATTGGCAATTAATTTTGAAACAGTGCGTCAGAATAGTCGACTAAGTTATAGTGTATACCGGACACTGACCTTTAAACATCGTGGTTAAAATTTAATCAGGTAACGGTGCATAAAAAGTCAGGCAACAGGTGTATGTTTGAGAGTGGTCGTAACATCATGTATCTCGTTACCTATTCATGAGGTCAATACTGCTGCAGTCCCCGCGATAAGGACTGTAATTCGGGTAATGCGACGTTATTTCCCCCGCGGCGACCATTCACACTTTGACCAATCGTGGTAACACTCCGGTTATCCCCCCTTGGTTTAGATAAGAAAAGGCTGGGATTACAGTGCGGATTATAATACTTGCATTGTACTGCTCTAACCTTCAGAGAGCAAGAGGGCTTTAATACAGGGTGATCCCTGTCCGTGCAACTGGTTGTAACACTCAAGCAACGGAGAAAATCTTCGATTATTATGCATTAAATATTAATTAATACAGGCCGTTTAGCGAAAGGTCAAGCCCCGCCTCAACCATCCTATCACGTTCCCGAATCACTCTTCTGCGCATGCTCAGAAAAGACGGCTGCTGTGACGTCAGATAGTCCGTTTAACGGATCCTTTGCCCAATTTTGGCAACCACCGCCAACTTGGACGTAGTACGATAGGCCATTACCAGCTGACGCATTGGCTCTCCCTCTGCACACTCCTGCCACTCATGGCGAAAGTAGTAGTATGCACGTTGGTGATGAGTCACTGCGCGGACAAAGTCCACCACGGCGCTATACTACTGTCCTCTAATTTTCGCACGGGGAAAGTGAAAGATATGGACGCTATGGTAACTATACTACCTCATACTCGTTGACTCATCACCTAGGTGCATGTAGTTACCATAGTTACCATGTGGAGTGGGAGTAGTGTGCAACATATGCGCCAACTGGTTGGGGCATGTATGCCCTACTACGTCCAAGTGTGGACCGGGCCGGGCAGTGTTGCCAAATTTTCCGTTTCCTGCTTTGTAGAGAATATGCTATTTTCTGTCACGTTTCTCATTTCTCTTTCGAAACCAGGGATGGTGGCCCTGATGAGGACCAAGATGGCGGTGGGATGGGTGGGTATGGCTTCCCCTGGGAGCTAGGCCTAGGACTGGGACTAGGCCTGAAGGAGAGCGAGCTGGAGCTCCTCAGGAGTCGTCTGATGGCGGGCGATCACGTCCCAAGGAGGGAGAGGGAGGACCTCCCTAAGGACAAGTCCCTGCTACCGGACTCCCTGTGGTCCGGGTTCTTTCCTGGGACCAAGTGGTGCGGGCCTGGGAACAAGGCAGACTGGGACGATGACCTAGGGACCAACAAGAAGACCGACTCCTGCTGCAGGCAGCACGACCACTGCCAGGATGTGGTCGAACCCAAGCAGTGCAAGCACTCCATATGCAACAACTCCACATACATCACCATGTCAGTACATTTAGCTATTTTAAGCTGCTTATTTTTGTAAGCATGCGCTTAAATAAGCTGTTTATATTAATTTGGTTGATCCTAATAATAGTTAGTTCCATCCACGCTGGTCACTCCTATTCTTATCGCGCGCTGTTATCAGCTTTATCCGTAGGGAAGGGAGTTGCCGCTTCGGCGCTGCTGTAGTGCTCAACTGTGTAGCCACACTGTTGAGCACTACAGCAGCGCCGAAGCGGCAACTCCCTTCCCTACGGGTACAGCTGATAACGGGCACGGTGGTCTCCATGAGGCTGAGGTAGGAGTGTCAGGGAGCCTGCCGGTTTCAACATTGACATATGCCGTATCACACATAGAATTGGCTCGAGTCTGTGACTCTGTCCGGTTGGTTTGTCACATTGATGACGTGGTTTTCGTTCCAGGTCCCACTGCGACTGCGACGAAGAGTTCCGCAGTTGCCTTCAGATGGCGAACACGGCCGTGTCCAATCAGGTCGGGTACCTCTACTTCAACCTAGGGGCCATGCGATGCTTCAGGCTGGAATCCCCGGTGAAAAAGTGCCTCAAGCTCTCCGGGTATGTACGAGTCGATCATGCCGCGCATGCGCATTGAGGTTTGTCCGGGGTGAGTCATCACCTCCGCTAAGCTAGGTGCACGTAGTACCACTAACCCTCCACCATCCTGAAATTGGCAGTACTGTTAGTAGGCCTACAAATAGGGAGGGCGCCATGTATGTGAGGACAGCTCACAAGTTGACACAATCGGACATTTTCCCCTAATTTTTCTTCATAAAACCCGGACTTTAAACTGCTGTTATATATAATTTTTAACGAGCGCAATCTAGGGCGCACGCCAGTTCGCGCAACGTGCAAGGTTGGAATTATTATCAATGATTATTGGTAAGGTCTCTGTATAGTGGGTGTAGTGACATTAGTGACACATAAGCGTTGTAAAATTATTTCCAACGCTACGCTTGGCGAGGAGCAAAATGGCCGACGTTTGCGATGTTGCGAAGGTTTCGGAACGAATCTCAGAGACTACGGGTGTGAACAACAGCAACAAAATCCCATCCTGGGAGTAAATCTGGCAACGTCGTTGTTACAACAGTGGTGCTGCGCGAGTGTGGGTGCGCACTCGGTTGTGCTCTTAAAAAGTTATATATAGCTCTTATAGCGAGCGGTTAATTTGTTTGTAAATTCTAGTTTTGGGTACGCTCTTATAGGTATTGCAGTGGATATAATAAATATTGTAGATAATTAAGCAAATTTTAAATATATTGATAATAATAATTATCCCGACATTGTTGCCTAATTTCTACCATTTTTTTTCCAGGCCCCTGCACACCCGGTGCGAGTCGTACGCATTCGACACGAAGAGGCCTAAGCAGTGGCAGGTTTTTGACCAGCCCAAATACTGACCAAGCACACCAACACTGTAACCACAACAATAAAAAAAGAGGCGCACGCCCCGCAACAATCGAAAAAAATAACGCGACGGTGCCGAAGAAGAACAACCCGTGATACCACTCATTATCCAACAACAAAAAAAAATGCGCCCAATTTTTTCGTACTCTGTACCCAGCACATGCACCAAACACGTGTAACAATAAATATGCATAAAGATTTATTTGCTGATTGTTCTCTTTACTATTGCAGCACTGAGGAAACTGGGCCTGTTCCAGAACGGGTCCGGTTCGCACTTTTTACGTATTGAATCCAGCATAGCCATTTTATTAATGGTTGTAGCTGCTTACTATCAAGCAGTTATCTTAACTGCTACTTTGAGCCATGAAAATAATATAACAGCTAAAAGTACATTTGAATGTAACTGATTAAATGCGGTTTAATTATTATATAGTCAAATTTCAGTGTGTTTATTCGAGTAGCAATGTGCGCAGTATTATTGTGTCTGGTGTTTTGGATGTGGGAAATGATATTCGATAAAGGCAACGTGATCACTGAAAGATTAATGTGTCAGTCTTCTGACACGTGCCCTCTCTCGCTTCGATTGGTCTTCGATCATTCGCACTTTTAATATAACAATATGGTCAAGGTCGACATTGTCAATGAGGCCTAACACTGACTTGTGAGAGTAATCGTGCAATTACTGCACCCATTAACACTAACAATCTTGTTTCGTTCGTCTCCATTTTCTGGAGAAGATGAGTGACGCCATATTTATGACATCACTCAACTCTCTGACAAAATTACATAATCGAACCATGGAATCGCAAAACCGCACTAAGCGTAATGACTTATTCAAATATATTCTTCTTGCGTCATAATTATATACTCACGTTCTCTCTAAACTGATTCCTGTCGACCTTCATTTCGCAGCAGGAGCAAGGTGAGGTAGGTATATGGAGACTAGGCCTCTTTAGCACATTTTACGACATTTTAAAACTTACTTGCCTCGAAGGCGCAATTACAATTTTTTTTACCATTCTCGTCCGTGTATTACGTCCCTATGACGTAAACCGGATTTCGCGGTGTCATTACCCTCCTGTTGTTTATTAACCACGACCTTCAGTGTGTATCAGACAAACTCCCTTTTTTCGCCACATACCCACGTTCTCTGAACCAGGTTGGTCAGCTTGAATTTGTGCAGGATTTTCATTTTATAGGTTGCCATGTTGGTATAGTTTGAAGCCTCATATGTATTCCCGTATTGTTCAAGGTGTCACCGGATTGGCTACACACTTCCACTTACCTCCTCCAGAGAATGGAGGGAGTGTACTGCAACGCTTACTTTCAAGAGCTGATGACCATATACACCTTCGTCTACCACGGTCACTTCTCCCTGGTTGTGTGCCTGTTTGGGATTGCGTCCAGTGTCCTGAACGTGATTGTCCTGTCCAGGAGAAACATGTGGTCATCTCCCACCAACGTCATCCTGGTCGGACTGGCCATGGCCGACATGTTGGTCCTCCTGGACTACACTGTTGTCGCGATCTACTTGATCCTGGCCAACGGTGACCTGGAGGTCATCATACAATACGTGACCAGTTACAGCTGGACGTCCTACACCCTCTTCCACGAACACTTCTTCAGGGTAAATCATACTACATAAAATAACGTTTGCTGTGTGCTTAATAACTATCATAAGTTAGCTCACAATCGTGTCCCTAAATTAGGTGTCGCCGTTTTTTTTTTTTTTTACATGAAGGTGAGGCACCAGGAACGAGCCCGCAAGATAATATTTACCTATTGTACTGTACTGCCACCTAGTACATCAATCGTCACATAGATGGCGCATCCTCCCTCTCTGTACACTACTGCCACTCTTAGAATAGTGGTACATGCGACTAGTCGAGAGCTGACGATGACTTGCCCCGAACAAACAGAGACAAAGACCAATTCAATAATATACAAGGCACGTTATGCGGATGTGAGCTAACTTATGAACCAAACTGTATTATTTTCACTTCCGTAAACATGTTTTCTTTCTCGTGAAATACTTCCACAACACTATGATGTAAGGTACCAAATTAACTGGAACGACCTGGACATTATGCATACCGTATATTCACCATCAGACTGTTCTTTCTTGACAGGTGGTGCACGCTGTATCCATCTGGCTGACCGTGACCTTGGCTGTCTGGCGATACCTTGTGGTGTGCTGGCCCATGAAGAGCAGGCAGTGGTGCAGCTCCAGGAGGGCCAAGATGGCAGTGTTGGCAGTCTACGTGGCCATACCACTCGTCTCCATCCCTCAGTACATGATACTCAAGATAACGGCTCTCACTGAAGGAAACATCACTCTGTATGCCGTCAGTCATTACAAGTTTCCTGGCGACACCGAGTACGAACGCATAGACATACACGGGACAGCCCTGTACCACTTCTACTTCTGGACTTTGGGTGTCCTCATCAAGCTGGTTCCTTGCGTTGCTCTGACCTTCTTCAGCCTCAGGTTGGTCTGGGCACTGGTCCAGGCCAGGAGAGCAAGGTGGTACCTGCAGTACAACCAGAGCTGTTCAGTCAGAGGAAGGTCCAACGAGACAGCGAACCGTCCATCTGAGGCTGACAGGAGGATGGAAAGGACCACCAGAATGGTGATGGCCGTCCTCGTCTTCTTCCTGGTCACGGAGTTTCCCCAAGGAATACTCGCTCTAATGGCAGGAGTGTCCGGCACATTCGGACAGGAATGCTACATCTACTTGGACGCCGTCTTGGAGATAATGATACTGATCAACTGCGCCATCAACTTCGTGCTCTACTGCACAATGAGCAAGGAGTTTCGACAGACATTCAAAGAATTGTTCGTTCCAACAACTCTTTGCCTACGTGCCGCAGCATCGTGTGTTAGTTGTACGAGACGAACCAACAACATGAAAGTGATACAAAGGCCAAGTGTAGATATAGAAACTAGTCTCAGTCAACAGACAACAGATGTCAGTACACTGTCTGGAAACACGTGAACTCCTACAAAATGACCAAAAATAGTGCCGATTTTGTACCAAAATTGATTTGCGCAATAATATTGATATACAGGTTATTGCGAGCAGTGCTCAGTTTTAGTGTCCTTCTGCAGAATAAGAAGAAAAAATTAGTCATAATGAGAGACATATAGGACTAATACTGTACATCAGCCATTTCTATAGTAAATATTAGCTGTCATTTCCACTTTAAAAATTGCGAATAAAATAGATATTTTCACTTTTACTGAAGTATAATAGAAATTAGATCCGTTTAAGTGAAGAGGGCGTCTTATTTCCACTTATTATTGTAACTTTTCCCCCTCTTATTATTGTAAGTGTTTCTTCTCACCTGTATTGTTAGATACCATAGCCTTTTGTCCTCTTTTATTCATTTACGTCAACTGACCTCCCAATAATGACACTTGTGTAAATGAAGCGTTTCTCAGAAAAACCCCATATGTTATCAAATTCGAATAAAATTAATTAAGGGTAGTGTTACATACTTTCGGAAGCCATTTATCCAGTGCTTATCTCCTACTTCTGAAAAAAAATCGCTGTTGTTGGAGATATATTGAAGGGAAAAATCAGATCCTTCCAGCAACCTTTTCCAACAAAACCCCACATGTCAAATGTGATTTCCCGGAAGAATCCCACATATCAGTGGTAACATGTGAGATTCTTCACCGAATGATAGGATTGGAAGGCTTCAGGAGTATCTGATGGTAAACCATGGTATGTCCCCAAATGATCTAAGCACCAACCCAGGGCAACCCCTACAGCTCATGTCGCTGATGTCCATCATGAAACTGTCAAGTCCTCCAAGGTTAGACAGTCTCAATAACTCGCGCAAGAAAAATTCACATATAGTATATACGAGGGGTGTTTGATAAATAGTGAGCCTTTGAAGAAGTTGTCCCAGGTGAATGGCACCTTTATAGTACTTCTCTACGTGTGGGATTCTTCCGAGAAACGCTTCTATTATTGGATATTATTCACCTGATTAAATCATATCAGGACAAACATTTATTGTGACTTCTCTGTTTAGCGGCTTGCGGTTCCCGATAAGATAATGTTGAAAATGCTCAATTGATATCGCACGATAAGATGACTGTCTTCTGTTTCAGGCTGCCAGCACGCTCAACGGTTCCTATATACTATGATCTGGACGAAATAATTGGCCCCAGTCACGAGTATGTTTATTTATCGTTTAGTCAGGTGACTGGGAGTAGGTTTTTGGCGACATGAAGCGTCTAAATATAATTATTCCAGTTAACACGGTATACACTACCTGATATTGGACCTTGGAAAGGTCACCTCAACCTGACGAAGGGATTTCTGCACCCTCTTGAGTTAGTTACTCAACGTGTTGATCGGAGCCTTGGATTAACTAGGGATGAGTGTTATCTCTCCGACTGGCGACACTATAGTCTACCTTGCTTCTTAGTCACACATAACACTGTCTCTACAATTCACATGCCACACCAATCTCGAGAAAAAAAAAGTGCAGTGCATGTTGACAACATAAATATTAAGATCTAATGGTTGACAGGTCGAAACAGCGATAGCGCATTTTTTTACGTAATAATTATGCTATGACTCTGGAAAAATATATATTAAAACGCCATTTGCGTATAAACATGAAGTCAAAGAATTTTGCCTTCCAGAATGGAGTACCACGCAATTTGTCTTGCATTTCTCGCAAATGGTGGGCTTTAATTACGAAAGGATTTTTAATTTTATGAATAGTAGTCTACGCCTGACCTTGACCCTTGGAACCCTCACCAAACCATGAAGGAGAACGTTGAAACCTCCTGAGTTGCTAGGAGAAGGTATAGATACGTTATCACCACTGTGGGCTTCTTTTTTACTCACTTGACTTGTCAGACTTGGATCAGTTTATTTGCAGCTCTTCGCGTGGATTGCTGGAAACAACCACTCTTCCAACTTGCAGTTGAAATTTATTTTAAGATTGTTCTTTGTGGTTTATTGCACACTGTTTAGAATAATCATGACAGCAGCCACGTCATCAGCCGACACCAGCCTGGCAGACTTGCACGAGGCGGCCAAGAATGGATCTCTGACATTGGTCAAGATATTGCTGGACAGAGGAGAGGACGTGGACGCCCGCACCAGGAATGGAGTGACTCCACTGATGGTGGCCTCCAGACGTGGTTGGATTCCAGTGTGCGAGGAACTGGTCAAGAGGGGGGCAAGGGTCAACCTGGCCTCCACTCACCAGGACAGGACTGCCCTGCACGAGGCATCAGAGTTCAACCACCTGCAGGTCTGCCGCCTTCTGCTGGAGGAAGGGGCACACCCAATGGCCAAGACCAAGGTGGGGGACACCCCTCTGCACACGGCGGCGGAGGCTGGGAACGTCCAAGTGGGGAGGCTTCTCCTGGAGTGGGGGGCAGATCCTGGAGACAAGAATGGGGACAAGAAGACGCCTCAAGGGGTGGCGGTGAAGAAGGATAGAAAGGAGATGGCCAAGTTCCTCCTGGGCATGCACCAGGACATCCACGTCATGGCAGCCATGGGAAGGGAAGAAGACGTTGGCAGGTTGTTGGGAGAAAGAAGAGAAGAGGTGAACAAGAGGAACGGACATGGGGAGACCCCCCTGATGGTGGCGTCTAGGGCCAGGAAGGTGGTAGTCTGTCGGTCCCATCTGGATTTGACTGGACAGGAAGAGGTGGACGAGAGGGACTTGGAGGGAAGGACAGCCCTCCACTGGTCTGCCAGGAGTGGTCTGGTGGAGACATGCAGACTCCTCCTGGACAGAGGAGGCTCCTCGGACACTCGAACCACCCACACTGGCCACACTCCTCTGCACTTGGCCTGCATGTTTGGCCATCTGGAGGTGACCTGTCTCCTCTTGTTGGAGGGAAAGAGTGACCCCCAGGCCACGGACAAGGATGGGGCCACACCCGCCTCCCTGGCCCTTCTCAAGGGTCATGAACACGTGCATCGATTCATCATGGATCACTTGAAGTCAGTTCATGCCAAAGAGACCAGGTGAGTTCCGATTCTTTCCTTCTCCCCACACATATAGAAACACATACAAAAAATACACATAGCCTAAGGGTGCTAAGGGCTTGAACTCTGCATTTTGTGACAAAAGTATGAAACTCGCCAATTACCGGCGTAAAAGGTACTCCTTGTAGTGGTTAATTATGTCGTATAAGAATGTCTGAGTTTCTTCAGCGAGTTGCCATAATTTTTTATCTTTAGCAGGAATGAAGGGAATAGGCCTAACACCGCCATAGGAATGGAAGATCAGTTCGTGTCTCACTACATGTCAATTTTCAAAACAGAATCCCGGTTGGGTCACGGTGGATTCGGAACAGTAGTCAAAGCAAAACTCAAGCTTGCTTCTGCAGAATTTGCAGTCAAGAAGGTCAGGCTGCCTGCAGACTACCAGCAGAGAGAGGTCATTCTGAGAGAAATCCGCTTACTTTCAATACTGAACCACGAAAACATCATCAAGCTCTACAGCACATGGGAGGAACACCCCCCATGTTGGGCAGAAAAGGAGATTGACGCTGCCCTCATGACCTACGACAGGTCAACCCCGCAAGGTCAGGAGGCGTCGCAAAGGGCCGCCGAGTACTTCACCACGCCAATCCCCGTCACAGGCCCTACGACATCCTTGCTTTTTATGCAACTGGAGTTGTGCAGGGAGGAGACTCTGGGACACCTGCTGGACAACGGTCACAAGTTTGCCAAGTTCACCTGCCTGACCTTCTTCCACCAGGCAATGTCGGCCGTGTCCTACCTCCACTCCCAAAAACTGGTCCATCGCGACCTGAAACCACACAACATCCTGTTTTCCCTGGATGGAAAGAGCGTGAAGATTGGAGACTTCGGTCTCTCTACCTCTCTCCCGGCCCATCCTCCTTCCTCCTTCCACTATCCAGGTCATGGTGACCATTCCCCTCCAGCCCAACCATCCCATCCAGAAGTCTCGCCTCTTCCTTCACCACCAGAGAAGACAGCGGGTGTTGGGACCAGACTCTACTGCTCACCGGAGCAAAGGAGTGGGAGAGGGTATGGTCCCAAGACTGACGTGTACTCCATGGGCCTGGTACTGTTTGAAATGTTGTCTCCATTCGGAGAGGACAAGGAAGGCAAGAGGAGGACCTTCCTTTCCCTGAGGAATGGGGACCCATTTCCAGAGGACTTTGAAGACCGGAATCAGGACGAATCAGGACTTATTCAGAAGATGCTGAGAGATCAGTCCTCCAGAGTGTCCTCTTCCTACGTGGAGAAACATGTCCAGTTGTCCCTGGACAGGAAGAGGAAGGTACTAAGGTTTGGTTAGATTATTTTATTACGGTGACGGTAGCACCACTCCGTTATTGTCATTTTAAAGTTAAAACAACTGCAATCTAAAAGGAAAAACACAGTGGCTGTGAGGAACGCATATGAATCAATTTATTTTACCTCATTGCATCGGCGCAATGAGGGACTTACATCCCGTACATTTTAGAACACTAATAAGCGAGGAACGCATAACGGCCATTATTTTTATTGACTTATCTTGCTCCATTTTAGATACACTGCAGGAGATATCTGTCTGCCTGCCAGAAGGGTGCCCTGCCTGAGGTTGAACACTGGGTTGATGTCAAAGGAGTGGACTTGGTGGGGGCGGTGGACGAAGATAATGGAATGAGTGGGATCCACCTGGCTGCTTCCTGTGGACACATACTTGTAGTGAACTTCCTGCTGGACAGGGGAGGGGAGGTGGACGCACTGGATCGGAATGAAAAGACCCCTCTCCATTATGCCGCTACGTTTGGCCACGAGAATATACTTGTCCTCCTTCTGGAAAGAGGGGCAGATCCAGTCAGGAGAGACGAGGATGGAAACACTCCTGGAGAGTTCGCAATTAGTCGGGGACACCACTTCGTCTCTTTGCGACTGAAAGAAAATGAAAAAAGGGGAAAATGTGGATTGGCCTCTGGATATGATGGCAAAGCAGCTGAAATGGTGAGTCCTGCTTGATATTTCTCATCTATTGCCACCCTCGAGATTTCTTGCTTTAGGCATTTAGAAACCCGTCTTTTCAAGCGGAACCCCTCTTTAAAGGGTCACTCAACTTAAAAAGTTTGGCTCTAAAAATCGGGCAAAAAATCCTGAATCCGACGGTGCAATTCATTTTTCGCTAGGCGGAGCGGTAATCCCTGGGCGAGGTGTCAAAGTGTGTCGTCTGCTAATGAGCGGCGCCGCCACGCGGGGAACAGGGTAACTGTAGGGCTGCACCGCTCTGGGATGGGCCTAAGCGCGCGGACAGGCGGGAGCAGCCCTCCAGTTCCCAAGGTCCCGAGGGTGTCGCTGGTGTACGGCCAGCTTCTAGCGCGCTATTTGATTTTCCCCTCTTTGACTTCTCGCCCTGGGATTGCCGTTCCGCGTAGCGTAAAACGGATTGCACCTTCGGATTCAGGACTTCCGGTTTTCCAGATTAACTATATCCGCCAAGGTCAAGTTTACAGGCTGGGGTTTCTTGGAAACGACGAATGAGACTGACCACCCCTGACAACATTGTGATGTCATATTATTGTCATTGCCGGTAGAATTTTATTGGCAATGAGAAAAAGTATAATCGAATCACCCTCGCGTGATTCGCCAATCCGGTTTTTTTTTGGTCAAGCCTTGTTTGTACATTATCGCGGTGCTCATTCATTCCTTACAGACGACATCAATGTTTCTGGAGGCCTGCAAAGAAGGAAGACTGGATGAAGTGAAGAGGATACTGGAGGATGGAGGGAGTGAGGTGGAGGTTTGGATGGGGAAGAGGGACGTGGATAGACGGGGTGGACTTCATCTGGCTGCGATGGAAGGAAGAAATAAGGTGGTCTCCTACCTGATTGGTGAAGGTTGGCCTATTAACCAGGGAGATATTTGGGGCACGACGCCCCTACACCTGGCATCAGAAGGAGGACACCTGTCATCTTGCCAGATCCTAATCTGGGAAGGGGAACAAGTGAGGGGAATGGACACTGATGGGGACCACCCCATCCATCTCGCTTCAAAAGGAGGGCACCTCCAGGTTGTGGAGTTACTCCTGAAGGAAGGGGCAGGTCTGGAGGACAAGGGATGGAGGGATCGGACTGCTCTCCACTGTGCGGCAGAGTGGAACCGACCAGAAGTGGTTGGCTTCCTTCTCTCCGAGGGAGCGGACAAGTCGGCCAAGGACAAGTTTGGGAGGACACCGCTTGACCTCGCAGAGGAGAAGGGTCACTTTCAAGTAGTGAAGCTGCTGAAGGTATTGATTATGTGGATGTATCTTTAAACCACTGTTGTTGTATTATTGTATAATATTGTTAATGACCAACAATTGAGTTGGCTACCCTAAAGGGCCGAGTGTGAACCCAGAGTTTTAAAGCGAAACCTTATCGCGGGTCTTATTGTTCCATACAGATGCCGTCAATGTTTCATCGATCTTGCTTGGAAGGCAACCTGAAGAAGGTGAAGAGAATGGTGGAGGAGAGAGGGCGTGGGACGGAGGGATGGGCGGGGTCAAGGGATGAGTATGGACAGAGTGGACTTCATTGGGCCGCCTCTAGAGGAAGGGATGAGGTGGTGTCTTACCTGCTTGGGATAGGTGGGCCTGCTGCCAACCAAGAAGACAATCAGGGCAGGACCCCCCTTCACTGGGCAGCTTGGGGAGGACACCTGCCCACGTGCCAGACACTGATCAGGGAAGGGGCTCAGGTGGGGGTCAAGGACGAGGACGGCGACCAGCCCATCCACCATGCTTCTATGGAAGGCCACATCAGGGTGATAAAACTGTTCCTGAGTGTAGGAGCGGGGCTCGAGAGCAAAGGAGATGGCAATAGGACTCCACTCCACTATGCTGCATGGCACAACCAACCAGAACTGGTTCGCTTCCTTCTCTCCAAGGGAGCGGACAGGTCGGCCAGAGATAAGGATTAAAAAACACCCCTTGACCTCGCACAGGAGGAGGGGCATGTTGATGTCGTCAAGCTTCTGAAGGTATTTACAGTATTTAGAGGAGCATTTGACAATGACTGATCCCTTCGTCCCCTTCTATTTATGCGTATGTGACGGTGACGCAGAAGAGGACCAGTATAGACTGTACAATAATCTGAAGAGAACCTGCCAAAACAATGGCTTCCACTTATAACCCTCAAGGCCTACTTACATTCTAACAAAGTATGTACTTTTTATTTCCTTTTTTTACCCCATTAGACAGAGCAGCGCTCCTTTAGGGGGGTAGAGCACCACCCTAAAGTATTGTATACTGTATGTATTTTACACCGTGGATGCAAGGATTAAAGGACATGAGGTACGCGTACATAGGGATGGGGATATATGGGGAGGAGACACGGGTGCAAGTGCAATGTCTGAAAAGAGGTCATGTGCAGTATCCCTGAAGGTTAGGTGGCCAGACGCCTCCACGGCGCGGGTCAGCGACCCTCCTGACGCAGGCGAAAGGGAACTCCTGATGGGTTTGGCCGTAAGTTTGCGAAGGCCATGCTCCAAATTTGGAGAAAATTTGAGCAAATTCAATAAGTGCTGCCGTATAGATATAAGGACACGATATTTTACCAATAATAACAGCTATACTTACACGCTCATGGAAAACATGATGTCTCAGTTTGGAACAATTTTCCTCGTCTAAAAGTCCCGAAATTAATTTTCAAAAATATGGCTGTAAAAACCCGAAGTTCAAGTATACCGGTATACAGTTAGGCTGATTTCATTTTGAAATACGTTAAAATACACGGAATATTACCCTTGAGAGCCGTTCCAGAAGCTGGGAATTTGCTGAAATCGAGGGACTTCGCGAGAAATAAATTATTTCTTATCTTCAGATTTTCTGTTACTTCGGAAAATCCCCAAATTTATTTAATTCTCTCTATGTGCCACAGTTTCAGCAAATTCTTCTGGCAAGGTTCTCAAGGTTGATATTCCGTATAATTTAACGTATTTCATAATGAAATGAGCCTCACAGTTGGCTGGGAATACCTGAATTTCAATTTTTTTTTACATCGATATTTTTGAAAATGAAATTAGGACCTTCTAGATTAGGAAAATTGAAGGGCTTGGTGCAAAAACAGGATAAGTCCACGATTGTTACTTTCGAGAAAACAAAAGAAAAACTGAATTTCCGGAAAATTTTGAAAATGTTTCTAATGTTTCGTTGAATAGTTTGATACCAAAGTCAACATGCACCAGAATATGAAGTTTGTATTATGCATATTACACATGCTAAGCAGTATAATGTGGACATGTCTTGTTTTTGGACCGAATGATAATCAGACATGTACAAATAAATTTTTGTGTGTTACGAGCATGTTACGAGCATGAATATCCTTTTTCTGAATTATAGGCATACACAGTGGTACAAACTCATCACCTCATTCATCATGAGACTCCTCATAACTCTGTTCAAAACTACAGGGTGTGTAATTGATATTTTTCAATGACCCGGTCGCAGCCAGGACTCTTGACGACCCCGAAGACCCCATTCTGGAGTTGACAAAGATTGGTGACAACTCTACACGACATGACATCCACATGTGAGATGTCTGCGATCCTGCTGTATCATGGGAAATCTATTTGATGGGTATAGTGGAGTAACTTCTAACTTAAATGCCATGTCAGGGGTAGATGCTGGGCATGGCTCTG
Organism: Catajapyx aquilonaris; assembly: GCA_000934665.2. Classification (NCBI taxonomy): domain Eukaryota; kingdom Metazoa; phylum Arthropoda; class Diplura; order Dicellurata; family Japygidae; genus Catajapyx; species Catajapyx aquilonaris. The sequence goes on along the minus strand of JYFJ02003262.1, from coordinate 23,054 downwards.
ATGTAAAAATGTTGTTGAATAGTTCCATCCGTTGTGCATAAATGCTGGAAATTGGATCTTTAAGTGGTACGGAAACTGTTGATATAACTAAAAGTATCGGAGATGCACTAACCTCTTGCACATTTTTTTCTATATATTTACGTCAAGAACTGACCTTCCAATAATGACACTTGAAGTTTTAAATATTATCCACTCGATGGGTTCACTTTCGGAAAAAAAACTTATTGAGACCACACCAACAAAACAATAAAAGAGACACGCCCGCAACAATCGAAAAACGACTATATACGGTGCAGAAAAATAAGAATCCGCGAAACCACTCTTTATTTTGCTCCCAATAAGGACATGCACCAAAATGCATTTATTTCCCAAACGCAATTAAAATTTCACCTGCTTGTGCATTACTGGAAATTCCACCTCGAAGGCGCAATTACTTTTTTTTTTAAATTCTTCTCGTCCGTGTATTACGTGCCGATGTAAACCGGATTTCGCGGTGTAGTGACCCTGTTGCTTATTAACTGCGACCTTCAGTGTGTATCCGACAAACACTTTTTTTTTTTTGCTTCCCATACTCACGTTCTCCAAACCAGTTTGGTTGGGCGGATCTTGCAGGCTTTTCATTTCGCAGAGGAAGCTATAGGGGCAGATAGGTCATAATAGCACTTAAGGAATAGGTGAGATATTTTACTATAGACTATATAGACTCTGTTTGTCATCCATGGGTAAGTCATCAGCTAGGTGCATGTAGTACCCCTACCCCTCGCACTTCCCTGAGAGTGGCAGTGCAGAGAGAGCGCCACCTGTGTTACGGAGTGGTACTACTGTATATACGTGGACTGTCGGAGGCCCGGGCAGTGTTTCCAAATTATTTTGGTGTCTTATATCTTCCCGGATTGTTCAAGGTGTAACCGGATTGGCTGCGTATCCTGGAGAGTAGTGCCAACCTTTTGGAAAATATGGAAGGGATGTACTGCAGCTCTTACTTTCAAGAGCTGATGGTCATATACACCTTGTATTACCACGGTCACTTCTCCCTGGTTGTGTGCCTGTTGGGGATTGTGTCCAGTGTCCTGAACGTGATTGTCCTGACCAGGAGAAACATGTGGTCATCTCCCACCAACGTCATCCTGGTGGGACTGGCCCTGGCTGACATGCTGGTGCTCCTGGACTACGTTCCCGTCGCCATCTACTTCATAGTGGTCAACGGTGACCTGGAGGTCATGATACAATACTTGTCCAGTTACAGTTGGACGTCCTACACCCTCTTCCACGAGCACTTCTTCAGGGTAAATTATACGCATCATAAAATAGCATATGCGGTTAAAATAGCTACAATAACGGCTGTCCTGGCTCTTGACCATAACAATAATTCTTCCTGACAGGTGATGCACGCTGTGTCCATCTGGTTGACCGTGACCTTGGCTGTCTGGCGATACCTGATGGTGTGCTGGCCCATGAAGAGCAGGCTGTGGTGCAGCTCCAGGAGGGCCAAGATGGCAGTGTTGGCAGTCTACGTGGCCGTACCACTCGTCTTCATCCCTCAGTACATGATACTCAAGATAGTCCCTCACACTGAAGGAAACATCACTCTGTATGCCGTCACTCATTACAAGTTTCCTGGCGACACCGTAAACATACAAGGCACTGTCCTGTACCACATCTACTTCTGGACTTTACGTGTAGTCATCAAGCTGGTTCCTTGCGTTGCTCTGACGTTCTTCAGCCTCAGGTTGGTGTGGGCACTGCTTCAAGCCAGGAGAGCAAGGCGGTACCAGAGCTGTTCAGTCAGAGGGCGGTCCAACGAGACAGCGAACCGTCCTTCTGAGGCTGACAGGAGAATGGAAAGGACCACCAGAATGGTGATGGCCGTCCTCGTCTTCTTCCTGGTCACAGAGTTTCCCCAAGTAATACTCGCTCTTATGGCAGGAGTGTCCGGCACATTCGGACAGGAATGCTACATCTACTTGGACGCCGTCTTGGAGATAATGATGCTGATCAACTGTGCCATCAACTTCGTGGTCTACTGCACAATGAGCAAGGAGTTTCGACAGACATTCAAGGAACTATTCGTCCCAACTCTTTGCCTCCGTAGTGCAGAATCATGTGTTAGTAGTACAAGACGAACCAACAACATGGAATTGATACAAAGGCCAAGTGTAGATATGGAGACAACTGATCTTAGTCAACAGCAGTAGTGTCTGGCAACTCGTGAACTCCAACAAAATGATGAAAACAATGCCAAAATTTGTGCCAAAAATTAAATTGTGCAATGTCAATATGTGGCAGAAATACAAGCAATAATGCTGAAGAAAGGCTCAATCCAGATGACGCTGAGACCTGATCTGTCCTCGAGAGTGTCTTCGTAACACGTGGAGAAGCATATGTCCAGATGTTCCTGGTCAGGAAGAGAAAGGTGAGAAAGTTAAAATATGTAAAAGCCTGGTAAAACAACCATCAATAGTGACGTACACGGTAGTAATAAAACACTATACAGTTTTAGGGCCGGTTTCACCGAGCTCAGTATATGATAAAACCAGGGTATTTCTCAAAATCCCTATCTATTTGTATGGATTTTCCTAAAGAAACCTGGTTTTATCATATACCAAGCTCGGTGAAACCGGCCCTTAGACATAAGTATACTGCATGGAAGACAATAAAACAAAGCAGTGCATTGAAGATGAAGGACGACAATTGTGCGCAGCTGATCATAAAGTGATTCACTATGCATCATTAAATAATTGGGATGAGCAGATGGTATAATGGGGAAGATTGCACAATACCTCTTCTCCTACAACATCCGTATAAAAGGAGCCGATCTGACCAATGTGAACCATTCTGTTTCCTCCAGCCTGCTTTGCCTCGGCTGCTGAATAGAAAACGACGGACACAACCATTTTGCGACAATGTCTGCTGCACACACGATGGTTGCTCTCGCCCTACTGCTGCTGGTGGGGGCTGGTCAAATGGTGCAAGGGAAGCGCAGTATGTCCCTTAATCGTGAGACCAAGCCGCCGAAGTATAGCGCTATTACCCAGGCTGATCACACTGCAGGTCAGTTTTATTTGTCTGAAAAGGTCGCAATTAGAAATAATTTGGAAAAAGTCCTCAAGCTGCCCGAAATTACAGTTATGTTGACCCCACCATCCCAAACCCAACACTTCTATTGATGCATTTACCTTCCTCTATCTACTGTCTCCTACTTAGGTATCACTTAACTATATTTTGCATTTGCTTCGGAATTTCCTGATTTATTCGTGTGTAATTATCTTTCAAATTGTGCCTTGATAAAATCTAAGCTTTTTTCCCCCCTTTTTTGTAGTTCATGGTGCCGTATGCAGCGACTATTGCGTGGACCAGGACCCAATCAAGATTAATGCTGCGCCGCTAAATGAACAAAAAAGTGAGAAGGAAATTATCAGAATGTGCGATGTATACTGCAAAAACACTGAAGATCCTGGTAAGTAATGTTACGTAATATGTTAAACTGTCCCATGATCACAGCTGCAGTAATATTGATCTTTTTTGAATTATAACCATAGAATTGACAACGATAAGCAATGGAGAAGACCTGAAGGCGGATTAAAATGTGTGTGCCACGTCCAGTATGTATGAGGGAAGAACCATAATAAAAAAATAGATGTGCTTTGAAACACTGCAACGCTTTTCTGATTTGTACAGTTCGGGAGGAGGAAGTGTGAAAATTGTATTTTCTTTTACGAGCTCCCAATTTTTAACACATTTATAATTATTGTGCGAGTGCAACTTGTAATAGCTGAAAAGAGGACACCGTAATAGCCACAACTGGCATATATGGTAACATTTATGAGGCTAATTAAACAGTACAGTACCGGTACATCAAACGCTGCCTCGCTGTCACCTGTCATATATGCTGCACCGAAGACAATAAAACGAATCAGTGTATTGAAGAAGGATGAAGTATGACAATTATTGTGCACACCTGATTATGCAGGGTTAAATAACGGTATGAGCAGATGGAACAATGCACTCCAACAATTGAGACGCAAAGTACAACAAGGGTAGTACCACCCTTCTGACTCTGCCAAGCATGTTGAATGCCCTAGAATTCATGGAAATAGGACAATGAGACGTAACCATATGGCCGCTACGGTAACATATGACGCTAAATAAATGGTACAGTACTGTACAACACGCTGTACACAAGGTAATAAATGAGTGATGCATGCGGAACCAAGTGTGCACACCTGATCATAAAAGTGCAATGATTCCGGCAATTTAACAGGAAATGATAAGTGTTCACAGCTATTAATTCTTAAGAATAAACAATACATAATTATCGATAATAATAAACTAAAATTTATTACAGTCAAAAATTGAGTCGTAGCACTTAATTTATATAATCGTCATAATTGCACCATGAGTACAATGTGCAATTAAGCGTAACTAACAAAATTACGCTCTCTTATGAGTAAAAACAGCAAATTAAATTATCTGAAACGTTGTTTTTGACATAAATTACTGAGGGTGTCATTGAACTGTACTTGGTACATCTACATGTCAAAATATTTTCCAGGGGCCCAACCAATCATGACTCATATGACATGGTCATTTTGGCATGACCCAACCTTAAATAATAAACAGCAGATACGCTTAGTCAGTGATCGACTCATCTAATCAGCTTTCCCTTGCAAACCTGACAGCTCGGTGGTTGCTCTACTAAATTCATCACTAAAGGCCTGACTAAATATACTTCCGAATATACTTATAATGGGGACTCCTCACTCTTGTGAGACCTCATATGCCATTCCAAATTATTTGCCCGCTTGAAATTTTTGTTGCAGATTCGACAAGAAAACGGTTTTCCCTCCTGCATATGCACTTTCTCGTGCCTCTTAAAACTAGATGGATCGCTAAACTTCTTCTCACAGATCTGACAACTAAATGGCTTTTCTCCCGTGTGAGTTCTAGTATGACGTTCCAAATCTCTCGAGTCCTTGAACTTCTTATTGCATAATTGACAACTAAATGGCTTCTCACTCGGGTTTTTCTCCCCTACTATGTGCACTTTATTGTGCTTCGTCAGACTAGATGAGTCACTAAACTTCTTCTCACAAATCTGACAACTAAATGGCTTTTCTCCTGTGTGAGTTCTGGTATGCCGCTTCAAATCTCTTGCGACCTTGAACTTTTTATTGCATAATTGACAACTAAATGGCCTCTCCCTCGGCTTCTCCCCTACTATGTGCACTTTCTTGTGCCTCTTAAAACTAGATGGGTCGCTAAACTTCATCTCACAGATCTGACAACTGAATGGCTTTTCTCCCGTATGAATTCTGGTATGCCGCGTCACATCTCTTGTGTCCTTGAACTTTTTATTGCATAATTGACAACTAAATCCCTTCCCCCTCTGCTTCTTCCCTTCTACGTGCACTTTCTTGTGCCTCTTCAGGCTAGATGGGTCGCTAAACTTCATCTCACAAATCTCGCAACTAAATGGCTTTTCTCCCGTATGAATTCTGGTATGCCGTGCCAAATCTGTTGCGTCCTTGAACTTTTTATTGCATAATTGACAGCAAAATGGCCTGTCCATCGGCTTCTCCCCTTTTACGTGCACTTTCTTGTGCCTCTTAAGACTCGACGGGTCGCTAAACTTCATCTCACAAATCTGACAACTAAATGGCTGTTCTCCCGTGTGAGTTCTGGTGTGCCGTGTCAAATCTGACGAGTTCTTGAACTTTTTGTGGCAGATTTGACAAGTAAACGGCTTCTCCCCAAATGTATGCCCCTTCTTGTGCCTCATGAAACTAAATCGGTGGCTAAACGTCATCTTGCAAATTTGACAACTAAATGGCGTTTCTCCCGTGTGAATTCTGGTATGCTGTGTAAAATCTACCGTGTCCTTGAACTTTTTATTGCATAATTGACAGCTGAATGGCCTGCCCCCTGTATGTATAAGATTATGCCTTTCCAAATGAGATGCCTGCTTAAACCTCATGTTGCAAATCTCGCAACTAAATGGCTCCTCGCCTGTGTGCATGCGCTCATGCCTTGCCAAACAAGATGCACTACGAAATTCCTTGCAGCAAATCTGGCAAATGTAAGTTCGATTGGTGCGCTTTTCCAGGCCACTTCCAGTCCGAATTGCTTCACCACCCTTCCGTAGATGTCCCTGAAAAGTATACAAATGCTGCATAATTGAGTGCACAGTACGCCCACATCCATTATACCCACCTTCTTCTTTGCCTTAGGTGCGCCTGTCTTCCCGCAATTCTCTGCAGGAGTGGACAGCTCATATGTATCCCTGTCCAGTTCAACTTTGGGTGGCAGTAGCAAAATGAGTCCAGACGAGCCTGCAGTGCATGGCGACAACTGAAAGTGAAGGTGAATCACGACACTTTGATTGTACATCAGATGATGTTGCGGTTTTATGCGGTAACTATAGCTTCAGCCGTGCCCATCAAGTCAGATACATATGAGGACCGTTTGCTCAGCTTCTTAGCTCTTGAGCGACTCGACATGCTTTCGCACCTTGCTGGTCCTTTGATCCGTAATGGCCAAGGGATCATCCATATCATCAGGGGCATCCCTGATGGTAACCGATGCTTCTTCTTCCACCTCAATCCGGCTGGAGTCTTGCTCATCACCGACCAAATGCGGATGAAAGTGCGGCTTGATGTCCTCCATCGCAAGCGTCCAAGTCTCCTCAGTGGTGATGTCCTCATCATCACACCCTTCTTCTTTCACCTCCTTCATAATTATTGTGCTTCTGTAAACATCAACATACGTAACACATGCGGTATGCGGTGTATTCCTGTCATATCCGCAATCCACCAATGTGCTATGTACGCACCCAAGTGTGATTGCGACAATTACTCCAGACGTAATACTCACCCCTCAACATCCCCTGGGTCCATTCCAGGCTCAGATTTGGGCAGAATTGGAGAAACCAAGGCAGGAAAAGCATCGGATGGAAAAGATGACGCCATCTTGGAAATCGTTGGGGTGCGTTCAGACTCTTGGTCGCGTCGCTGTTAATCAAAAATCGCTGCTACTGCTCGCCAATAGCGGTTATCGCAGTAGGTTATTCGCTACTCATTGATATGAAATCGATTTTTGATCAATATTGATCCTCGGGCTTAGCCGCCCTTTGATATGAGACCCCTCAAAATGAATGATACTCAGCAGTAATCAAGTGCTTCAAATCACAGCAACTTTATTGTGGTTCTTCCCTCACACATGTCTGGATTTGACGCACATTTTATTCCGCCTTCTCTGTATATTCTTCACGTCTCGTTGCTTCTCGGTTGATGATTATTGCGTAGGCCTACTGTTTAAATTATCGCACAATTTGTTGCATGTTTTCACAAGTGCCTTTACATTAACGGAGGGATAGCCCTCAGCAACAATAGGTTTGAGATCGAATGGATTTCCTGTCTGGCAGTACTCCTGGCACAAGTTTTTTATCATTCCAGCTGGAAAGAGGTCACAAGGCTTAGATAATTTGAGGGGGAATGCAAACAAAAATCTTTACAACACAAATTCCAAGTAAAATGCGAAACAGTGGTTAACATTTGAGTCCAACCAAGATAATTGAATATAAAACTCGCTTTTGACAAACATTCAGTGCGAACGTGATATTGTACAGACCTGGTACTGAAGTGTCACTGATCGACGCCGAGGCCTGGACCAGCAGCAGTAAAGCGAGCGAAACTATCTTGTGTGCAGAAGACATCCTGAACTCCTGCAAATGGTCGTGTCTGTTGCTTTCTATTCAGCAGCCAAGTCAAAGCAGATAGATGGGATGAAACAGAATAATGGTTCTCATTGGACAGATCAGCTCCTTTTATACGCACCCAAAGCGAGGTGCTGTGTTGGGGGTTGGAATGTGCTGCAATCCGACACCTGGATCACTATGATTATTACACTCACAATCATGTGTTACGTACAATCGCGTAATAAAACATTATTCAAAGTGCACCGCTCTACCTTGATTGCCAGGGTACAGCACAAGTGCATCAAGCAGCTGGAAAACTTTGGTATAGGCCTACTATTTATTTCAAGGCATAAATGTCATCATTTGAAGTATAGAGTTTTGAAATGTGAAAATCGTATATTCTGTTACGAGAACCCCATTTTAACACATTTATAATGGGTGAGTGCAACTTGTAATAGCTGATTATAGGACAGCGTAATAGCCGTAATTGGCATTGGTAACATATAATGCTAATTAAACGATACAGCACCGGTACATCAAACGCTGCCTCACTGTCCTCCCCCATATATGCTGTACCGAAGACAATAAAACCAATCAGTGCATATAGAAGATGGATCAAGAGTATGACGAAATGATCATAACGTGATTCATTAAATAACGGGATGACCAGATGGTTGTTAACATAACAGTACAGGAAAATTAAGCCTTAAAATCGCTCTAAACGGAAATAATTTTTGTCTTCGGGTCCCCAGGCTGTACCTCCAGTGAATAGAATCAGAAAATCCTCCTTGGGAAACATACTTAAATTTTGAGAAAAATATCTTCCATATTTGAAATTTCGACAAATTGCGTTTTGGTGAGAACGGTAGGCCATAAAATGATGCTGCTTGCTCTATATTACTTTACTAAATCCTTTCTAAAACTTAAGCTATATAATTAAGGACTAAATTATTCTAATTTTTGAATTTTATTAATTTAAACGCGACGAAAATGCAAGACACAAGGTGTCAAGAATTCGATATTCTTGGAAATTCATCCCACCTACTCTGAATACTTTGCAAGTCATTTTAGGGAAGAAATACGTCTAAATTATTATACGTATGTTGGCATGATTTACGATGAATACACAATATTATTAGAAAGTACTGCGCATGCACAGACAATAAGGACGTGGGTGTTCCGTCATGGCCATACGACGCTCTTGTATATGAGTTGCAAACATACAGTTCCACGTCTGCAAACTATATAGTGTGGTGTATTCTTTGTCATATCTGCTCGTGTGTGCAGTTTGTTGTTTTGTGGTGCAACACTCCACTTACGTCCTGTGTTATGGGATTCCAAGCATGGTGTGACCTTATACGAGACTTAATTTGGAGCGTTTCTCTCTGAGTCAGTTCTGTCATCTCTGCCTTTGTGTTGACAGTCTTAAATGTTACATATGGTCACCCCAATGTTGCTTTCCTTCTCTCAGCAACAATGTTCTGAGTGATGTTGATATGATGCTTTATTATATCTCTTGGGCGCCGGATACCTACGTGATTTTTTCAGAATCACTTAGGTATCCGGCGTCCACATCTACTCCGCCACAGGGCGGACAGTAATGCTCTGAACACGCAAACCCCAAATTACGTATCATGCAGATGCCGTCACTCAACAATGGGAGTGAACAGTTTCAACAATATAGCCTGCAGAGTACCTGTAAAGCTCCTTGAACTCCACACAAACGGACACACATTGTTGTGCGGGATTTTTTTTCTTCAATTGAAGGGTTATCTGCAATAACCAGGTAAGTGGACTTGCCTGGCTTATAGGCTTTTCGCTTTAAAACGATGGAGAATATTCTTAACTACCTACTGCAGAGATCTCTATGGCCCATGTGGCTCGTTTATTTCCTATATTCTTTTACATTGTGACCAACCAAGCTCATCATTTTCTTCGACTTATAGAGAACTTCGACTTGGGGAAGTTCGACTTATGGAAGTTTTAATGCAAACAAAAGTCAAATGTTCACCCAACATGTTTCTAGAAAACCTAAGTTTGGAACATATGGTTGAATTCTGTCATGGTCTAAGTGACATATTTTAAAACCCTGCTAGTGTCAATATAGGTCACGAGCAAGGACGAGGTCAAAAATGAGGACTCTTCCGCATTTTGATGCTTACAATAACCCGATTATTTCAGTAACTGTGCATCCTATACATATACATGAAAAAGGTGGCTTTCAATATTCTAAACGGTATATATTAATCCGGTGATAACAGAAAAAATATCAGATTAAAATTATTAGGTGCCATGTTGGCAAGTCAAAGTTCGTGACCCTTGACACGAGCCTATTATAAACTTGAAATTTCAGAACAATTTTGAAGTAATCCCCTATTCATAACTTTTCAGTGGCGTATGTTTCATTGTTGCATTCTTTTTGCTGCGCGGGAGGCTTGAGGCTAGTCACTGGGACTATAGATGACAATTTTCACTTCTCCTTCCCCAATCTGTTGGGTGCAAGGTTCGCTCTTCTCCATTTCTGCAGCACGCTGCACCTGTAGGTATATGTCCTATAAAAGAATGTTGCCATGCTGCCGCGGGTGTGGGAGGAAGTGTGCCAACACTGCCAAGATCCAAAGTTCGGACCACATTTGAGAGGAAATTCGGACATTGGGACACAATTTGGACGCCACATTGCTAACAAAATTTGGGTCACATTTGAGAGGCAATTCGGACATATTTTGGAGAAAATTGGGACCACACATTTGAGAGAATACTTGGATCACATTTTGGACGAAAGGGCCACATTGTGATTTTTAATATTTGATTAAAAGGCACCTACTGCAATGCACAAATATGTGTGGAAATAATTGTGTTGGACTGTAGTAGGCTATGGGTGCAGTAACCTCAACAACGCCACTGATGAGGACATGGATGACGACGACCCCGATGGTGAATTACAAGATGATTGTGGACTTTCTTGGAAGCAGATGCAGACCTGGCTCCGCAGCAGTCTCATTTATTAAACGTTAACTAAAAAATTACGTAGCTTCCCTTATTGTAGTCCAAGATTTAAGAAAGTAAATTTTCCACGATCAATTTAAGGAATAAACAGCGTTAGTAAAATATTCTCCGCGGTAATTTTTTACATTCATCTCTGAATAGAATGATTCATTCTCGGCGGAAATGACATTAGTGGGACATTATAGGAGAGCATCGGTATCATAATGCTACAAAAAGCATGGACATGTATTTGATCCTCGCCCGACAGTATTGCCGAGAAAAATACTACGTCGACGATGGCTCTGATGCAAGCTGGCGAAGAATACTGTACAAGTGTACATGCTGATTCGTGTAGGTGATTAATCACCGCACTTTATCATGAGCACATCAGTGCTATAATATGACATGTATTATGCAGTACAATACCCTGCAGCATGTGATGCCCAGAATAGCATGGAATACCCTATAGAATAAATTAATGTTCCTTCAATTGAATGATACTCAGCAATAATCAAGTGCTTAGAATTTATTGTGGTTCTTCCCTCCCACATGTCTGGATTTGACGCACATTTTATTCCGCCTTCTCTGTAATCTTCACGTCTTGTTACTTCTCGACTGTTGGCTCGTATTTTGGATCCGAGCAAAGGTTGTCGCAAGATTTCTGTACTTTCTTCATATTACCGGGACGAGCGCCTATACTCTGTACAGGGTTGAGATCGAATGGATTTCCTGTCTTGCAGTACTTATCGCATGTGGCGTGTATTTTATAAGCTGGAAAGGTCACAAAGTTTAGATAATATCAAGGCACAAGTGATGGTGGGAATGCAAACAAATATCTTACAACACAAATTCCAAGTAAAATGCGAAACAGTGGTTCATATTTTGGGTCCAACCAGGATCAGTGAATATAAAACTCGCTTTGACAAACATTCAGTGCAAACGTGATATTGTATACAGACCTGCAAGTGCATAGCTAGCATCAGCCGTTGAGGCATGGACCATCAGCAGTACCGCACTCAAAAAACAATTTACCTGTAGTAGCAAAAATTTTGGCTCCCTCAGCTAAAAATTTTGGCTCTATATGACGCTCCTAAAAATTTATCTGCCACAGATAAAAAATATAGGAACAGAAATTTACCTGCCACAGATATATTTTTATCTGTGAGAGACAAACAAACGTGCTCTAGCAGACAGGGAATATACAGCTGTCACTGCTAAAACATGATTTATCTGGAACATTTTAGCTATGGCAGCTATAATTCTTTTACTATAGCAACTGTACTGTTTAGCTGAAATACCTCCTTTTCATATACTTGATTTAAATAATGGTAAAATGCACTAGAATAAAATGCAAAGTAATACATTTCCAAAATTTTATTAAAACTGAAAACATTTTCATTACAAATTTTATTAATCCTCATAAAATACATTTCCAGCAGAAGCATTAACATAATGGCACTCTTCTTTGCTGATGATATAGTGCTTCTTGCTGACAATAAATTGTATATGCAAAGGCTCCTGAAGGCCACAGGGGAGTACCTTAAAGAAAACGGACAAATCCAAAATCTCTCTAAAACTAAGATAGTTATTTTCAGGAAAGGGGGGCGTATAGCACAGGACAATGTATTCTACGTAGATGAAAACCCAATAGAAATAGTGTCCTCCTACACATACCTAGGAATTGAATTCTCCTCTTCGGGATTATTTAACATTGCAATAGGGGACAGACTGAGGAAAGCAAGTCTAGCAATGAATGCAAGCTGGCCAACGCTAAGGGAAGCAAAGCTACCACATATTTCGGCAGCACTAAAGTTCCTAGATGCTACAGTTTTGTCTACAGCATTGTATGCGGCACAGATTTGGAGCTTAAAATAATTTGCTAGAGAAAATAGAGCGAGCACAAGCTTTGTTTATTAAAAAGCTTCTGGCAACGGGAAACAGTAGTGCAAATTATCTGCTTCGCTTAGAAACAGGACGGCCACCCCTGAAAATTAGGGTGGTCCTTCTCGCTTTAAAATCACTTAAAAGAATGATTAATATGGGCCACCATAGATTACCATACCAGGCGCTGAAATACCTAAGGTCTAGGAAGGAGATAGCCTCTAAATATAATTGGTTAAGACAACTAGACCTTGCCTTGCATAGATATGGACAATCAGTAGAAAATTACTTAATCGAGAATGACGAAAACTGGACCAGGAAAATTGTCAGCCTGACTCAAACCATGCAGGACATTGAGGTTAGGAATGATATAAATAGCCTGAATATTTCTAAAACAAATTTCAATAAAATATGGTTCTATGACGAAAATAGATATATTGCGGCGCACTACATTTCGGCTACATTGCAGATAAATTTAACCAGAATGCTTGCATGTTTACGTTTGGATGCCCGGTGGCTACCGTTAAGTATAAAGACAGAAGTATAGCTATTGAGCCGGAAGAACCATGTAGCCTATGCTACCAAGGAAGTGTGGGTGATTGGTATCATCTATGGTGGGAGTGTAGGTTATTCGAGGGAGGAAGAGGGAGAATAAGACAGGAGTTCACGGAGTTTAGTCGAGAAAACATGTGGAGGGCGTTACTGAATCCCTCCGACACCCAATTGCAAGCTCTATACTATTACTTCGGGTACATTGCGGATTGGATAAAAAACTGCTAACGTTAAGGGGAACTGAATTTGTATACCAAGAAATACCAAAATGAAATTAACAAAATGTACATGTATCAATTTACAAAGCATGGTGAAGTGTTGCATACACATTCCCATCAAATCCTCTACTCCACATTATTGGATGATGGTCGAAAAGATTTGCAAGCAGGACAGATGATTTCCCACCACCACTTTTTACAACATAAGCATGGAAGTGCTCAGAGAAGTGAACGTTTAGGAGGACATCATAAATAAGGCACACATCACTCTCCTCGTTGACTAATATTTCTTGCACAATGCCAAACTCAGGGCTTTTATCATCATCTACACCAACTACCACACAGATATTGGGTTTGTATATAGTACCCTTCACATTGACAAATGAGATAGACCTAATGTTCCTAAAATGTTCAGGTAAAGTCAGAGAAGGATCATGACAATACTTCTCCTCCGGACCTTCTTCAAATTTAGGATATAAGCCTGAACGTGCCATCAACCTATATGCGCACCTCAGCTGCTCTTTCACGGCCAGAGTGTGCGCTATGTTTCGCCTGGATTTTGTGGCTTTTGCAGCTTGTACATGTGGCTGATGGTTAGCTTCAAATCGATCACATGAAAAATTCATCAAACAACCTGATTTTTTGAGGATAGATGGGTAGTGAATCATGAAGTGATGTTTGGGTTTCAGGGTGTCACGAAACAAAGTCACATACATGCGGTGATGGTCAGCTATCTTTTGCCTCAAGACAACACATATCTCCACCTGAACTGCTCGACACAACAAAATGTCGGTGATGTCTCGAAGCAACAGATAAAAGTGCCAAACCGGGTCATTTTCATCGACAAGATCACCAACAAGTAGAGAAAAAATACGCACGAAGGTTTTCATTTCACTTCCAGTCATTTTCAATGGTTTCACATTTTTTTGTTGAGAAGGCTTGTTAGATATTTCAGGACTATATTTGAAAGTCATCATGCGGAAGTTCAATGTGTCAAGATCAAAATAACTTTTGGTGTTGATAAGGTAATGCAAAATGTGTTCCATGTCATAACACCAAGCTCCTTCGAACACATCATGGAGGAGATCTACACTTGGATTATCTGTAGGATAAAAGTTATCCAACTCAATCAAGACTGAAGAACTTTTAACACCAGTTAAAGTTACATCATTTGTGGATATGTCAATTTCATGCTGAATTTTATTTCTAAGCATACAAGGATTTTCATATTCTTGGTAGTGAAGATCATTTTTATGTACGTGACACATTCTGCATGCATAGTTGGCAGAGAATGATTCAACAAAACCAAGTAAAGTGTGCATAGCCAAATTGTCGGCCACAAACAAGCCAACAGTAAAGTAAATTTTCTTCACATTGACTCCATGGCTCGTTGTGATACACACATCTATACCCTCACTTTGAAGAAAATTTAGCTCTTCAACAAACTTTTGGAATGTCTGCTTAGTCCCATAGTGTGCACGATCACTGTAGTAGAAGAGAAGTGCAAGAAAAATGTTTTCAAGAGCACCCTGATACTCAGCTGGAAGACTTGCTATCTTGACATAAACTGCACCAAGCTTAGCACTGTGTGGCCCTAACTCTTTGTCCACCTCAAAGTCATCATAAAATACATAAAGGGGAACAACAAATTTATCTCCAAACAGTCCCTTCTTCCTCTGCCAATGGTCCCCATAAAGGAAGTCGGACATGATGCCAGCAGGAGGTTGACTCTTGAGGGTGTCACTCACAATATTGTACACATTTGGCAGTTCCATAAATTTTTTTCAGAACATCTCTCAGGGGAATAAACTTCCCTTTCGCATAACCTAGCTCCATGACGATTTTGCCATTTACAGATTTTGAAAACATGTCAGGGGCAATATTATAGTCTTGGGGGGGTATATAAAAGCCGTTCTCCTGGAGGTACTGGATGCGTTTATACTCTGTCGTAAGACCAGCAAATGGATACTTCGCAGAATCCAGCATTGCATGCATACTAATGATGACATCGGGAGCTACATTGTTAGCTTCCAACATGCCAGTCAAATCAACCTGTATTTGGGACACAGTGTTTGAACAAAATGTTGCTGCATCTTCCACGATATCCTGGACTGCTTTACGTGTCAGATCTGACTTGCTGTATAACTTCGCAACCAAAAAAGAGGCGTGACTGTGGTGCTCATTCTGTTCAAAATTCTCACCTAAAGTTTCACTCTCACCTAAATCTGCACTTCCAGAACTTGTGTCGCCTGCACTAAAATCCAAATGTTTGCTTTTCTTGTGCTGCTGGGCTGTACAAAGATTGTTGGCTTCTTGAATTTCAGGGAGCAGGGCCACACCACCAATTGGGAAAGCATGAAAATTTAAAAGGTGTGTCCGAAGCCTTCTCCAATTGCTGGCAGTATGAAAGCACGATTTTTCCCCGCACTTATGGGCATCATTTTCATCCAGCTTGTGCATGAATCTTAAGTGCCTCTTCAAATCCTTCACACTTGCACAAGTAGAACTACACTCGTAGCAACGTGGCATTGTGGCACTCAAGAAACAACAAGAAGCGCTCTAAACTGTTTTATTTGAATTTTCTAAGCAACTGGGGGAGTTTGCTGTCCTTTTTGTCGTTGTCAAAAGATGTTGTCAAGTTATATAACTCACTTTGGATGAGCCTCCAGAGGCGGAAACTTTCAGGGGAATAATTGGCATGGCAGGCATGGATGATTTTGAAACAAGCATCCACTGCCCGCAGGGGTGAATTCAGTAGGTAATAGGATCCGTCCACAACCACATAGCTTGCTTCAACGTCCTTTGGCGAAGGACCGCACACCACAACGAAGGGTTGTAGGTTCAGTCCCAAGCGGAAGAATTTTTCCCTTCGATCGGCTACAAAATTCTCCAGCTTCCCAACTGCCTGAAAAGGAACAACTTATAAATGCCACATTCAACCAATACATTATCATTCTACCATGAACTGGATGCTAATTTGTTTTTTACTCCAACAGACTCCTGAATACACTTACTGTGATCTGTGAAATAAATCCTTCCTGGATTTCAGCATGGGAAGGCCTCCAGGACTTCCCCTTCTTTTTCCCTCTGGCCACAGTAATGACACTGTCCAGCTCCCCTAGTGTCAGAAGCACTAGCAGTTTTTTTGCCTCTGAGAAGTTGAGGAAATAATGTAAATATCATGAGACAGGACTTTGAGGGTACTAGAAGAACACCAGCTGTCATTTTGTGTTTGTTTTTTAATTCACACAGAACACTTGGTTTTAAAGTTCATTGTTGTAAATTTTATTGTGAATGATAGAAGTTAAAGAGGCAATTAAACATCACCTACTCAACCTAGGTCAATTAACAATGTGAAAGGTTGGAACTATTTCCTTTGCTAACATGTGTGTGTGCAAAATAAAGGCTGGTCCTATTCGAAGTATAGTGAGCGCAGAGTAACTTGTTGCAGATGGTGTGCCAGTCGCTAAGGAAAATATTACGAGCACCTTTTAATAAGCTGTGGAAAGATATCCACAGTTCTCAGAAACTAAATTGTAGTGGGATAGTACTGGTAGTGGGACGTGACTGGTACGCCATCTGCATCAAGTTAGTCTGTGAGTGTGAGGACTATAGGCATTTGTAATAAGGTGCATAAAATAAACTTTCGCACACAAGTTCATATATGTATACAGTGTTATTAAGTAGTGGGTTGTCCAAATATTGCTTACCTCTTGACAGATCATCATCATTCAGCAACTGAATTTTATTTTTCAATGCTGCTGTCTTGGGTTCATGATTGTTGAATGCCTTTACGGCTTTTTCATAAAAGGAATCCCATTCACTGTATATTTTCAGACTGAATCCAGGATATACTTCATTGAAGTCAATCTCAAGCTGTGGGATGCAAATAATATCATTAAAAAAACAAACAGGACGCATATAAAAATCACTGTGGCAAGGTCATGATGAGAAGGTGGTTGAAAACTTTTCATGATTTAAAATAACACACCACCCTTTTACATATTTTATGATGAAGTTATTTGGGTTCCCAGGAACCCAATGTCCTAATATGCGATTAAATTTGATGTAGCATGTCAGAGTGAACATACCAGAGTATATCCCAACTTATTCTTCAGAGCTGGGTATGTACTCATATACTGATCAACTGTTCCTGCAGAATCATCCTTGTGGAGCTGACTGATTCTCCATTCTGATGTTGCTTGCCAGTAGTCTGATATGATGTGCCATGGCTCATCCTCTTTCCTCAGGAAATTTAACTTTGTGTTCAAGTCATCGGAGAGCTCTGAAAATTTAAAATGGAGTGACAATTACTAGGTAAATTATAGGTTACTCAGATTAGTCCTTGACAATACCTTCAATGTTGAGATGTCCTGTTGCACTTGTAGCTCCTTTACCGGTTGGAATAAGTCCAACTGCTTTCAAGTCACTACGTAAGTGGTAGTATTTGGACACTAGTTTGCCCTTGGCCAGGACCACAACATTACCCACCTTCCGGTATGGGATGTAATAAGTTTCCTTGGAAAAAGATAAAGACCAAGCAATTATGTGCATATTAACAGCATTACAAAAGGTGTATATGCAGGTACCGTGGCTCTTCAGGATATACATACCTCCGACTCTTCAGGGAAAATGCTCTTGATGGCTTTAGCTATCTCCTGAAGCCGATCCCCTGTAATCCTGCAACAATAAGTTGGCTTAAATGAAACAGCTATGCATAGTCATGAAATAATGTTCATAGCGGGCACCAACCTGTTGCAAGTATATAGAGCATGAAGTTTGAAAAAGCCAGCTTTTCTCTAGTAGAATTAACTCTGCCACCTTTCCAATCCGTGGTTTATTTGTTAGATCCAATTTGGATCACTTGTGCCCCTTGATCCCTATGACCTCACAATAAAAAATTACTGCTACAGGAGAGAAGCTTGCATTTTCATGACTTATACTATGTGCACTATGTGATGTAGTGTTTAAATATAATTGAAGAGATGTGAAAAATACCTCATTTTGCGTAAAAAAATCTCAGTCATGGATTTACCCCATTTTTCCACGAAACGAATTGAGTTGAATTGAATGGTGGAGTTGAGTCTCTCCAAAAGCACTTGGTATTACTTTTATTGCTTTATTTCATTGGATTTTTTTTAAACAATTGTGGGGCGTCGAAAAAGCCACATAGAAACTACACAACATTAATTCGGAATTGACCAAAAGGAGGTAAATGTCTTTTGCTTTCAATCTCTACCACTTTGCAAGGTTACTTACCTATCAGTTTTCCCCAGTTCATCTTCAATAAGGAGTTCAGCAAGTTTTTGCTGGTCTTTGTCTAGCGACAATAGTGGCGATTTCTTGGCCAATTCCAAAAGTCGTCGTCCACTCCCAGTCTTCGTAAGAAGTTGTCGAAGCTCCTAAACATCAACAACAATAAAATAATTACAATATGTTGAATAATTCCAAATATACTTCTGCTTCGGGGATGTACATACTGTACATACATACCTTGTCTATTGAATAGCTACTGTCGCTATGATTTTTGCTTTGCCTTTTGTTGCCCACTGTTCCTGTGTATTGGAGAAAAATTAATTAAATTAATATTATTTACAAAATCATGCATGCATTCAGGCTTACCACTGTTGCATGGTGGAGATAAAGCTCTCTTGCTACAGAGAGTCGTAATCTGAGTGACGCTCGAGTCCTCTTGGGGTGTTTCACTGAAATGACTTGCCACCTTATTCAGTGACAACACAAGTGTGCATAAGATTAATGACAGCTCCATAACTGATTATAACTTATACAGGGTGGTCCATTTAAAACTGTTTCTGCTAATATCCTGACAATCGTGCATCCATCGTGCAATCGTGCATGTCAGCTGGTTATGACCTACAATATGAAATAAATGTTGCAATTACATTACATGAGATCTTCATGCAAACAAGATCTCATGTAATGTAATTGCAACCATATTGCAAATCATAACAAGCTGACATGATGCTATTGCTCTGCATGCCGTGGAGGTGAATGTCACCATCTTCAACTTTTTTTTTTGGCACTGTTGGCGCATTCTATTGACAATGTAGTCTCTCTGAAAGTGTCTTTGCTTTTCATGTAGTGTCAATATCTGCAATAAATTATGGGGGTTTCCATTGACGAATCTGACCTTGACCCTGGGTCACGGTCAGTGACGCCATCCGCAATGTACCCCGCAGCACTATCCTGTGTCCCCCTTGGTGCAACCCACATTCCATATGCAGCAGGTCTTGTTTGATGCATGCTTGTCAGGATATTAGCAGAAACAGTTTTAAATGGACCACCCTGTATAAAAGCAAGGCAAAAAATAGCTGACAGCAAACTGGTATGGCAAGTGATACCTGCCATAACTCCTGGCACATTCATTATTATTATTATTATTATTATTATTATTATTATTATTATTATTATTATTATTATTATTATTATTATTATTAATAACAGTAATAAACAATAGGTTACATAGAATTATTAGCTTCGTATAATGGGCCTGTGGCCTATGTGAAAAACCGATACCGGTACATAACACAACTAATCCAAGTCTGTATACATAATTTAAAAAAAAAATTTAACACATAGCCACTGTAACTACATTCTATTTCCCAGTTCATCCAGATATACTGTATGTACATACCTGGCCTAATGCATCGCAGTCACTATGACTTTCGGAGAGTTTTTTGCTGGCCACTCCTCCTTGTGTTGGGAGAAAAAATCATTTGATAAGTGTAAATTACGTTAAAGAATATTGATACATGACTGCTTCAAAGAACACATTAATGTAGCACATTCGGAATCCACTGAATTATTTTGTAATTCACAATGTACGACATGCAAAAGCATGTGTTCTGGCTTACCAATGCTGTTGTTTGGTGACAGAGATGCGGGGCTCGTGTTATCAGGAATGATATTGAGGGTTAGGTCTCTGTAGCATTCAGGTGATTCACTGAAACGACTTGCCAACTTATTCAGTGACAACAGAATTAATAAGATTAATCACAGGTCCATAACATACTGAATGTTTATAAAAGCAAGGCAAAATGTTACTGCTGTGGCTATTTGAAAGTCAATAAAAAATTTATATTTTCAATTTTCCACCCTGGATTTGTACAACTTTTGCTAGAAATTTGGAAAAAATTGACTTGCACATTTTTCTTTCTGTTTGTAAGAAAAAATTCTTTTGTAAAAATCATCTTGGGCCATAATCCTTTATCAGATGAGAGTGAACGTCCCAGATTGGACCTCGCTGGTCAGCTGACCTACACGATCCAATCATGGACGTTCAGTCTCGCCTGTGAGCACACCTACCTAATCAAGCACAGGCCACTGGTGACAGTAAAACCTCCTTTGTGATTACACGACAATTCTGTACCAAAGCTAACCAAAGCAACTTTATAAACATTCACAACATATATTCTCTCATCAATAACTTCTCCACAACAACCTCAGAACTCACATGAAGCTGAGGAGTGGACTGTGCCTCCAGGTTTCTGACACATTTGATAAATTTAATCTGATCGCCAATACGTGGTATCAAACTTTTAACTTGACTGGCAAAGTCAGGTTCTATCAGGCTGCGTAGAGTAGGCACATCAATCCCTTCCTCTGCAAAGAGCTAGATTTTCAGTGTTATGCACATGATATGGTTAGGTGTAACATTATCATAATTATTTAGTTTCTGGGGACTCATGATAACCATAGATCTTGAGTGTGTGATGAGCTGATGACATGACAAGACAGTATATTTCCACTAAGTGAGGGAAACGTCATCGGTGCAGCCCAGAGTGCAGCGAAGCGGGGCACATTCCAAATCCACGGTTATCATTGTGTCCTCTGTACATCCTGCCAACTAAATAGGCATTTGCCTAAATATCCGGACTCTAATAATTATTATACACATTCCTCACATTAAATTATTAAACATTATTTAGAATTTAGCAAATTAAAATTTTAGTAATGGTCAATGAGATAACTATGAGTGACTATGAGAGTACCGGTAGTATATGTCCTGAAACACTAAAATATGTAACAAAATCGTTTTCACCACCACTTTGAAAGAAAGACCATAACGACTCAAATTAGGGTAAAAATTAGAAATTCACTGGGTAATTCCAGGACAGCAGGCTTGTCTTGCGAACCAGTCACACTCGTCCAACGACCACATCGGTGATCCCAAATGTCTCGGTCCTAAAAATTATTCATTGCAGGTGGGGTAATTCAGGGCAGCACGTCAGGCTCTCCGATGCTTCATCAATACACAATTATCGACACTTATGCACTTGGACACAGTTACGGTAAGCAAAACACATAATGACACAGCAATTCAGCTTCGACGCTTCATCAATACACTTGCATACTTTGACCGAAGTTACTTAAAACACACATAATGGCACAGCAAGACACAGAACTATCACCTCACACGTATTATGGCACACTGATGCAACTTCCTGCACAGAACTTGCGGAAACCAAAGATGGGGATAAGGAGAATAGGGACTGGCCGGAAGGGGTGAGCGGGGAAACACCCTAAAAAAGGGATAAATGCCGTTCTGAATCACTACAGTCTACACCCACCTATGACACACACGATTTCTTTACGACCCCAGAGCTCCGCGGGGAGTGAAATTATGATTATTCCACTTACCTTGGAATTTTCCCGAGTATGCTGAAAGCCCCCAACAGTCAAGGAGATCGTCCACTGAGACTTGCGTGTCGGTATCCATCCAAACCCAGAAACAGACAAGCGCGTGTCGACTCGAGGTGTGTCCAGACTATATTCCCTACTCTGAGGTCCAGACCAGGACTGCTCTGCAATATGGCGCCCGCCGCACCGCCAGCACGTTTCTCCTGATATACTCATGTTACGTCCTCTTCAAAGAAGAGGACGTATGTTTTATACATTGCTTATAATTACAAATTAAGCCGTGATTTTAGCTTGTTTTTAAACATATGTTTGACGATGGAATCTGCACATTTACGGATATGTCATTGTTTTCCGACCGGACGCGGCGCGCGCAGCTTCTTCACGTCTAGAATTTTCGCCCTCCCAGCAGAACATTAGCTGTGTCAGGCAAAGGCCTCTAACACGCTTTACTGGTACAGCTAAATGCTCTGACTCTCTCAGCTATAAGCAACAGTAAGAATATATGGCTCTGGCAGGTACATACGTTGCCAAAGGCAGGTTAACTACATGCCTGCTCCAGCTGAACTTGCATCTGAGACAGCTAAAATGCGGTTGCTAAAAAATTTTTGCTTTCACAGCCATATCCTTTTTTTGAGTGCGGTAGTACGAGCGCAACTATCTTGAGTGCAGCAGACATCCTGAACTCCTGCAAATGGTCGTGTCTGTTGTCTTCTATTTGGGATGAAACAGAATAAGGGTTCTCATTGGACAGATCAGCTCCTTTTATACGCACCCAAAGCGACCGGAGCAGGTGCTGCGTTGTGGGTTTGATGATGATGCAATCCGACATACACCTGCATCACTGTCATTGGCGGAAGAACTGTACTTTTTTATTACACGCACATAGTTATATGTTACGTATGTACTATCACGGTCAAAAAGATTGTCGGACTGTTATGGAATCGTCCGCGACTTTTTCTCCCGCCAATCAGTGTGCCAGGTGCAGGTGATTTGGGCGAGTGCCTTCGACAGCTTTCCTCCCGCGACCTTATGACACGTGCTCGAATTTTCATCGGTGGGGGGGA
>JYFJ02003261.1:0-44431 GCA_000934665.2 Catajapyx aquilonaris | reverse complement strand
TCTGGTTAGGGGCACAAGCTACAAAAAATATCTACTATCGGGTGATATCAGTTATAAAAAACGACCGACGAATTTGGAAGATCCTGTATATATTCACCTGTCCGAGTTGGACCCAAGCAATAAATTGGGTCTGCAAAAATGTGCACATCTTGAGGCTAGAGGTTGAGGCAAAATAAATGACATTTTGCAACAGTTCCGAACTAACACCCTCCTTCCCCTCCTTCCTTCCCTTCTTCCCCGGCCCCCCGCTACCCACCCCCACTGCGGTTGAGCCCGTGTTGCCAAATTTTCGACATCCGGTTTAAAAGTGCAAGTGGGTCATCTGGTTCTATTCGTCGCCGCTTTCATTTCCACCTTTCTCTGCAGAACTTTGCTCATTTTCGGGTCCCATTTTCGCGAGTCGCCTGTCATGCGCAGATCAAGTTTTATGCCGCAATAGGGTGAAACTTCAACTGCTGTTTTCCTCTTCAAACCCGAAGAGCTGCCATGCTCCTTGCAACAATTAAAAAGAAGCCTCCGAAACTTGCAACACTATAGTCGAAGTCTCCAATTTGCACAAGAGGTCTGCAACACTACACTTTCTCATCAAGCTTATGAGCATATCCGGACCAAAAACCGAATAATTAGGCTTCACGGTACTCATCCCCGTCGCAGCGTGGACGTGCAAGTGCCAACTGATGCCAAATTAAACCTAAATTGCATCCAGAGACGGCGCATTACATCTTGTACTGCAGCCAATATTAATATTTTGCATTCATTACGAACAAGCTTGCAGGGCTTCGTTGTCAGCCCCAACTACCACACAACTAGTGTTACACACAAGTGACAGAGTGCACCCATTGTAGCTTTACGTGCATGGCATATTTCCTGCCAACCTTTTTAGTGTGGACAGTGGTATATAATATGCGGAGTTGCTTTCAATTTGATGTATACACAGTTCCATGCCACACGAAGCACGTAATAATTTTATGCAAAGCATGCTCGTAATGATGCTCAATTTCATGTGAAGCAGATTTTGTCTTGCGTACTATCTCAAAATGCATTGTAAATATGCTGACACTACATAGTCGGAAAATTTCACTAAATTTCTGTTTATACTACCTGGATTAAGGGATCCGAAATTGGCTTTCAGCACTGATCTCCTAAGTGTGCTGCTATACTACAGTATGTGCTTTGGGACCTTTGAAAACTTGTAGTCAGCTCTTAGCTGTCAGTATTTGCGTGGAACGTATTTATACCGCGAAGCACTCTTGTTCATATTGAAACACTTAAATGCCCAGTGATTTTAAGTATTACCGGCAATTACATTTGAATATAGTTATCGGAATCGTGCTTATCTTATTTTCATTACTCATGTAGTCACTCGTTCAGATTTATTAGCAGCTTGATGAAAATTAATTGATTTTTGGCAGGTTTAATGGTTCCGTAACTGATATTGGTCTCTTTGAGGAATTGGACGTGAATTATGCATTAAATGATCTGTTTAGTACATTGTTTAATAAATGACTACCATATCGAATATTGCAATCAAGTCGAGATTGAAATTTTCTTGGTTTATTTAAAAGGGCTCGTGTTATAAGACACTCTTATAAAATATGCATTTGAAAGTACGAATCAAGAACACTATATAGTTTGCGAGAATCTGAAGAACAGTACATACCGCCAGCGCAAGGGGGTAACCACTTCGGTACTCCGGTGTACACCTGCGAGTGGTACTCCCAGGTATTCCTTAGGTACCTTACTCTTTGGTACTCCTTGGTACTCCTTGAATTTGGTACTCCAGTGTGTACACTTTTCAGTCGAGTGGTTACCCCCTTGAGCCAGCAGGTATTGACGTTTGGCTGAGAATTTTTTTTACCCGTTTCGCTTATTGCGCGGTAAGTATCTCAAAACGACCATGTAAATGACATCAGACTGTAGACCTTAGTATACATACATGGGCATGTAGGCCTATAGTACCGTATGTGAGAAGTCGCTCATTGTGGTGTAGTAGAGCATTGGGAAGTCCTGTGGTATACTACTACCGGTACGTCCAAATACTGTAGTAGCCCTTGGTATTAGCCTGAGTAAATATTCAAAAAGCATAGGTTGCTCTGAATCGACTTTTTTGTTTGTTTTCTCTTCCTTCTCCTCCTCCTCCTCCTCCTCCTCCTCCTCTCCGCCCCCNCCCCCCCCCCCCTCGCCCCCACACCTGACCTACCCGCCGCATCCCTGGCTCTTCCCCCTCCCCCATCCCAGGCATTTTGGGTGCATGTAGCCTAGACTGCTCGATCTGCAGTGGGCCAGGTGCTCATGCGCCAGCGAGTACACAACAACGCAGGCTATGTCTCGAGGAGAGGAACTATGATTGTATAGAGAGAGGGTGGGAAATGGGTGTGGCGCGAGCGACCCTTGATTCTTGTCTGCTTCATTTCCTCTCTTTTGATCGGCTGAGACTGAGTCGCGCCATTTCCAGAACAAATAAAAGGCTGCTGGGCCTAGCTCGCACTCTGAAACCAGTCGCTCTAGTGTCCGGGTCAACTTCAGGCCGTCAAGGTGGAAATCTGGCTGCAACAAGTGGCCCAGTCGGCCATGGAGTTCCTACTCTTGGCCACTTCTTATATGAGGTACGTAGCTCTCCTGTAGTTGACACCTATGCCCGCAGCTTATGAGATTCATCTTGGCACACTCATGCCTTGTCAGTGCTGTACAGTATATGTAATGAGGTAGGCTACACATCACTCACTTTCATAACTAGGTGAAAAAATGGATATGTGCATAGGCTATTTTCATGTTTGCAAAACGTCGTCGATCCCAGCATCAGGATGGTGCTTATTGGTCGGCATTCCTCCGTCGATTTCCTTCGCGCTTCCCGTAATACTATTAGCGGTTTCATTAGAGTCAAGTTTGGATCAGTGGTTGACGAAGTCTTGAACGTCATAATGCATGTGCTCACCAGGTGTAACAAACCAAACGAATAAAATCCCTTCAGCCGTTTCCATATTGAATTACTCACCTGATTCTTTACATTCGAAATTTAATTGCAAGTTCAACGATGCATGCCGAGTTAATAAAATAATAAATAAACAACACCTCGTAATAACCCAAGTAATAACATGCTTATATATTTTACCTTCCAGGTATGTACAATCACAATCCTTTTATTCGTGGCTTTTATCCATTTCATCAAATTGGGGAGGGAGGAAATTCTCAATAGTCGCAATGAAGGTTCGTTGCATGAAAGCAAAGCAGGAAAATCCTCTGATTATGAAGAGATATTCACACTGCAATATCCTATACAAAATGGAAGATTTTTAAAATTTGCATTCATACAACAGCCCTAAAGCGGGTATTACACCGCTTAGATTAGACGAGTCACTCGCAATTTAGGCACACCTCACAGTCAGTAAAGTGTTCCCGGTCTATTTTAGCCATAATTGGCTCCGGACCCAGTACCTGAGACCTTGGAGAGACATTCCTCCCAAGAACCCCGTGCACAGGTATCAGCCAGATGGCTGAAACTCATTGCTGAAGTGCTTCTGTAGAGCGAGTTGCGAATCTATTCTAAACATTGTAATACCCACTAATCTTAATGAATTGTAGTTTTGAAGTCGTTGAGTACATCTCAATATATCACACCTTCGCTCCTTTATCTGAGCAGAGACGCCGGTAGGAAGGTATAAAAAGAGCCAGAAATGGTGAGAGAGAGAGAACAATTTGGTTTTTTGACCCCAAATTGAAGTCGAAGACGACCTGTTACCCAAAACCGAACGAAAGTTGTTACGGTATTATAGCGGTCTCTTTAATGGCGCCAGTGGATCAAGTTTATGCAGCCCTCTAATTGTATTGGTGTTAACAACGAAGATCCTATTAAACAAAGGCCTATATGATTTTCCGATAATTCTGAAAGTTACAATGTCCCACTTCTCTGCTCCTGGCCCACAATTCCTGCATAATTGAGGGTCCGGATTGGGCTGAATCCGGGGACGCATTTCCATCCACTTAAGTCCGGATTGAGTAGAGCTTCTCCGGGAACATGCTTCGGTTGCGAATGAGAGAAGGCAACGCGCTCATTTTCGCATAAAACGGATGCCAAAAAAGTGTTTTGGGTAAGGTTGGAGAGTTATGACGTCGCAAGAGCCTGGAGTGACGTCACAATAAAACCGGGTGTAGATGGAGTTGTCTGTTGCAACGTGTTATTGGATTGTCATTAGGGCTGTCCGGAGCTTGTCGCATGGGTTTTGGCTTCGGGGCCAGTTTCGATATTTTGTCGAAGGGGCCCGTAATGGCGAAACCAACCAAGGGTTATGAATAGCCTCCAGGGCCTCCCATGATAACCTCTTCATTTCCAGCACGTCGCCATCCGCAAAAAATTACAAAGTGTCCTCATAGCATATTCAAAACGGGTTGGAATTTTCGCAAGCCGCACCTGCTATATTGTACATTAATATTTATGCATCTGGTACAAGCAAAACGAGTGAAAAGTGTGCAAGGTTTTGAACATGGTCTGGTTCCACTTTGCATGCAAAATATTTGTGCACATTTTGCAAATATGGAACTTGAGCTTTAACAATAATTATTAACGTTAATCTTTCTTTCCCTCCAACATTGGCTCTCAAATAGGGCTCAACTGGAGTAAGTACAGTGTGTGGCGGTTGTGACTGTTGCACATCTGCTCTGTCACCCTCTCTCTCTGTCTCTCTCTGTCTCTCTCTTCTCTGTTCTCCTATGTTGTTGGTTGCTCCTCCCCCCCCCCCTTCTAAAAAGATATTTTGGGATGTTATTTATAAACACTCTTCTCTGTTATGTTACCTGTTTCTCCTGGCTTTATCAAGATGGCATCACGTCCTTTTTGGTGTCCCCTGCACCTGCACCACTTGCATGATGGATATTAAACACTGCACAAATTGTTGTAGTCCGTGTCATTATGATGGAGATGTTGTTTTCAAGTATTATACACGTACACTGTAGTAGTGCAGTTTAAATATTTGGAATAGGCACCACCAAAGGTTTACAAAGTTTGAAAATGCCATGTTTCAAATATTACCATCGGAAATTATGTGCACGAAAAGAGTTATTATGTTCATAGTATTGTGCAAATTCACTGTATGTCACTGTCATGCACAGTTGTGTGTCTTCACCTGCTTATGAGTCATTTATGCAAACATGCCTCAATATTATTTTAGGTTGCTCAGACCGTGAATTCATCAGGAAAATATAACTTACAGCTTTGTATTCTGACTCATTTGCACAAAGTTACTACTGATGTAAAATAATGTCAGCGTAGTACTTGTGGAACAGTTATGTTGCGTGATATTTCTCAAGTGTAGCCAACGAACGGGCAGTGTATGCAAGAAATCTTTCACTGGTCAAGATTAGTTTATAGCACTGATATGCAGCACCAGTACTAGCATGCGCTATTGACCAATGGAAAGCCAATGTTACCGTATATTATATTTTCTCTAACCCCAACTTATATTCACTGATATAACGCCCAAGTTCTGGCTAAAACTTGTCGCTTTGGTCAGAAGTTGCCTCTCTTTAATTATGCTTTCCACGAGAGAAAATGTGTGTTTGATTCCCTCTTGGACTTTTAAATTCCCAAAGCCTGCATTTCAAATTGCTTGCTCATCTGAGGAGAAATCTGGCAATTCTACCCAGGAAATCCCTGCCAAAGTCGTTAATCAATTGAAGTATCTGGCGTGAATTTTATTCGGATATAAAGTCCCTCCCCAGTTTCGGAAGCAACTGGACCTGCTGGATTCCCTCCTGAATAACCACTTCCCTGCAGGAATCAAGCAATGCCCGTATAATAAAGCTGCCAGACCTGGAACATGCGATAGTGGAAGCGATTCGCGAATTATACCCCAAGTTGTATCTTGGCTTCGGATCGGGTACGACTACTTCTCTACACAAAGATGTCCGGGACGCACAAAAGACGTTGGCCCGGAGTCAAATGGAAACAACGGGGTTTGGGGATGAAGAATGACTGAACTCCAGGGGCTTTCACCTCAGTTTCGCGCCAACTTTGACACCGGGTGATTAATGAGCACG
The DNA here is from genome assembly GCA_000934665.2 of Catajapyx aquilonaris. Taxonomy (NCBI): domain Eukaryota; kingdom Metazoa; phylum Arthropoda; class Diplura; order Dicellurata; family Japygidae; genus Catajapyx; species Catajapyx aquilonaris. The sequence continues at coordinate 38,398 of JYFJ02003261.1, read as the reverse complement.
CCTACACTGCTTCCTTTTTTTCAGGCCTTGTCGCGTACCGGTAGGATAAAGATGGATGGTTCCGGGGAGATCAGAATCCGGACTTGGGCGATTTGTCACAAAGCATGGCGTAATCACCGGCCAAGGGATGTGAGGGATTAGCGTACTGGCAAATTGCCAAGTGGGCGCCATTTTTGCCAGCTTGAACTATCACGACATCTAGGTGTGAATGGGCAGAATGAAAGCGCCATATTGAGAATTCACATACTGCACCTAAAGCGTCAGTCGGCGTGGTTCCTGTGGCTTATGCTAGAGAACGTCTGGTACCTCGTTCCCTGTATTGTGGCCCCGCAACTACCCTCAAACACTTTTAAATTGAGAACTGTGTTGAGAGGTAACTCAGCTGTTTCGTGTATAGGTGGTATGTGGTGTACATGTACTTCAAATACATGATGTTTGCGAATTCGTCTGCCAAAATGATATGGGTGGTAGGGGGAGGGGCATATGGTAAAGGCATGGCTTGGGTCCGAAAGGCCGGCGACGCCGTTGACATCGACGATGTCTATCCTTACAAGTATGCCTGCTTCGCTGTTTGCCGGATTCAGGCGGTTGAGCAACTGTCTGGCAGTGCGAGCGCCCCGCCCTGGCACCCAGCGATGCAGGGATGCAAGCAGCGCCGGATTAACCCCTGCCCCCCTCCATGACGCTTAAAAATCCCATTTTTTCTTGTGTTCTTCCCTTTATTTTATTTTATTTTAAATCATAGCGTAAGTTATGGCCGCCCTTCGGCAATTACCTTTTCTGCCTGTAGTGGTAAATCAAGCTCCCTCAAAATTTTGATTTTCTTTCTGATCTCGCCCTTTCCTATTATTGCATTTGAAAAATATTTATTGCAACTCGCTGCCGCCCCTAGGCCAGTGCCTACTGTGCCTAATGGGAAATCCGGCGCTGGATGCAAGGAGGTATCCATACTTGTAAGGATAGACACGTCGACGTTGCCAACGTCGTCGATGGCCTTTCGGACCCATGTCATGCCTCTTTCATACGCACCCCCTACCACCCATAGGCCTAGCTTTTTGGCAGAAGAATTCGCGAACACCCTGTATGGTAGTTTTATGACATGATTTAAATCACCCTGAATTTAAACCTACTGGAAGTGTACCGGTACTACATATTTATAATACAAGTATAATGTAGCCTATACCAGTATACCGTACTGTATACAATCATATCGCATAGCCTACATAAGTTCGTATTTGCCAGTTCCTCTCCGATATTTGATCTGTATCGAGTAATTTGTATACCACCATAATGGAAACGGAGTATCGTGCAGTTAATAACTTTCTAGAAATCCAGTTGTTAGAATGCCAGAATAATTCGACATCTACTTGGGACGTCTATCAAAAACGATAGGACACTGACTCACCCTTCCTAAATATGAAATTAGCCGATGCTAAAATTAACATACCTGAACTACACATAACATTACTTGTAGTTTCATTAGGACCTTGGTGGTGTTCACGTTTAACTTGTTTCTCGACAGTACCAAGCTTCGCTATGACTTTGTAGACAAATTGGATGTAATTTGACATCTATCATCCGATGAAATAACCTCACTTTGCATTACAAAACGTTCATTTCAAGTAGCCTGCCACGTTGGAAGTCTATTTACCATTAGAAAGGGTAAATGGCTCGTGGGCAGTCTATTGGCTGCCGTCCCCCAAGACTTTTTTTCAAGATGGCTTGGCATCAGGTTTGCGCCATTAGTTCACTTCTTCCTACCAACCTGTTGGCACTGATGCTGGACTATATAAGTGAATGAAGAAGGAAGAACCACCAAATGCACCCGTCACGCACTTGACAAAATTGGAAAAACACTCATCAACGAAGATAAAGATTAAGTGCCGGTTTTTGAAAGCAGCGTAGGAGATAAGTCGGATCATTAAAAGGGATATTACACATCATCAGGGCGCGTCGTGTCGTAATAGTTTTGCCATATCACCTCTGAGGTACCGAGTTCGTTCTAGGCACTAGTGAACATACAGTAGTTTAGATTATTCTTCAAAAAAAATGCTTAAAACAAGCAAATAGAAAACTGAAAGGCACATTGGAAAAAAATATATAGTTGATTGCATTGTTGCAGGGGAACTATTGACACCCAGAAAACGCGGAGGTATCTCCACCTAGTGGCCAGCGTTGTAAGTTCTTGAGTGCTGGAATGACTGTTGGCCATGACAGGCAATGAGGAAACGACGCTCGGAAAAAGTCTAATACGAATTGTTGCGTGGTGTTGATGAGCACTCACAAATCACTCCAGGGGCGGGCTGCCCCGGGTCGGATCCTCCCCGACAGCAGGTCAATGGGAAGGGCAGGATTATCTTACCCCCCCCCCAAAAAAAAAAAAAAACACAGGGGTCCGTCTGCCCCAGTTCCAGCCCCTCAGATTGGAGGAGCAGAGAGGCCAACCCAAATTCACGGAGATCGTGCAATGCCGACTTGCTCCTCCATCTGTGGAGGGCTAGACCCGGGGTAGGCCTGCCCCTGGATTTTTTTTTTTTTTTTTTGGGGGGGGGGGGAGGGGTGAAGATAATCCTGCCTTTCCCTTGACTTGAGTTTGGGGAGGATCCGGCCCGGGGCAGCCCTCCCCCAGATAAGTGAATGCAATATTGCACTTTTGGGAAAGCTATATACTGTATATGCTTATTTTGCATATCATAAACTCATTAAAAGGCACATGTTGAACCTCCAATAAATTATGTAAATGTACTGTACCAACTCACTGCCCATAACAGTACTGACCACCACATAGGCACATATGGTGCAAACATAGGGCATCATGTTGTAAATATTTGGAGGCAATATGTTGGATTGTTAATTGATTATCTTATGAAAGTGAAGACGATGCTGCAATGTCAGCACATCCTGAAAATGGAGAAGAAAAGCATGCAACAACAAGCATTGCAGTTCAGACCCTAACCTGTATCTGGCATGAATGAAACTATTTCACTGATCTGTATTGTTCTCATGTTATGAAAACAGTCAACAGGGCGCATGCAGTGTGATGCTGAGACATAATGATTATTATGCTGTCATATCTCCCCCAAAATATGTGTTGAATACAGAACTGATGTGTAAATACTCATATCGTTGCTCCAGATTGTGCAAAAAATTGGTTTCCGTAGGTTTGGAACGTTTCAGCGTTTGGAGATGTACTGCAATTTCACGGGCCACTTATTTCGCCCCTTGCACATGCCCACTCTTCCAAATATATTTTCCTTTCATAAGAGTCGTTTTCAGGAGGTCAAGGGGCACAGTAATATTTAAGAAATCGCACTCTTGAGCCAACATTTCGCTTTTTTTCAGCGGCTTGAACTACATGCTGGTATACGGCCAGAGAGCGGCCTTGTGGGGCTCTAGCACTCAAAAATTTAAGTATGTGGCCGCCAATGGCGCCACCTCCGATTTTCTGGGTGTCACAGAGTTGCACAGAGTCTGTATATTGCACTGGAAGAACTCTCGGATTAGACCTTAACCCACACATTTCGACCAAATATTTTTTTGCTATCTTGCTGAAAGTAATCTGGCAGCTTTTAGTGGTGAGAATTTGAGTGAAAACGGCCATAAAGCACCTTCAGCTATGCCATTACTCGTAGAAATATACTGTATAAGAAACTAAACGGAAAGGCAGAGACCATACCCAGCCTTATCTGATTCCCACACACTCTTAATCACCCTTTGCTACAACTGAGGGTTCTGTCATTGACATTATTTTGATGTCAATAAATTGTTCCAATGTGCCATTCCTAATTGGAAATTCATTGCAATACAAACTCGCATAGATGATACAATTCGGCCTACTATTAGCTGCACCACTCAAAGTAACAGTAAAAATAATAAGCAGCTTTGTGCTTTAAAATTTGAGAACCACATTATTTTAGCTGTCTGATAGGTGGCACCACATTCGCAGCCGTCTGCTGACACTGGTTTCATTTAAAAACGTAAAATAATAGTGGCTCGAGAATTGGAAAACTGATTGGTCACAAAGTTCCCCCCCCCCCTCCCCCCCACGGTACTGAAAAGTTCAAGCCAGCCCTTTTGTATGTGTAACTGACGCTCTAGGCGGGTTTTTTGCGGACAATGTTAAGAATTAAAAATTAAGCCGCGATATTGATTTTGACTATTGGCACTTGAATATACCTCCTGATTTTGATTGAGGTATGGTGAAGTTGTTGAGTCCTTGATCATAATATGGCGATAGTCACGTAGAATTATTCATATTTAAGCAATATTTGAGCGAAAAAAGCAGGGAAATAATGGGATATGTTTCGAGGAATATGTACCGGGCTGCTAGAATGTCAAGTATTGTGTGATTTTCATTGTGTAACGTTCGAGTCGGATTAGTTTTACGAAAATGTGAAGTTTCATTTGGAGCAAAGAGAAAGGGAAGTGGCAGGGGAGTGGGAAAAGTTGTGGAAAGTTTACTCCATCATCCAGTTTAAAGAAAAGCTGCCCATTGCAAGGAGCAATATTAGGACCACCATAGTTTGTCGTGACTGTTGCTTCTATTAAAAGTGGTTTCTGGTGACACAATGATACTCGTATAATGGCAGGAGGAGCGCTTTTCATAGGGATAAGGAGAGGTGAGAGAAAGTCACTTGTCTATACAGTAGAGAAGAATGATGTATTGCTTCACTCGTAACCCAAGTCGTAAGGAGAGAACTAGAGGGGGGCGGGGGTTGGACGGGAAGAGACCGCAATAGATACAGGGAAGGACAGTGTCAGACAGAGCGGTCTTGTGTAAGGTCAGGAGAAAGGGAATCACAGAGGAGATACAAGATGGACGGTGGGGGGGGGGGGGGGNNNGGGGGGGGGGGGGGGTTAGCCATTTTTTGTGCAAATTGAGCTTGGGAAAGGTTTATGGAGGGAGAGGATTCTTGGTAAGGTCCAGATTGATGGGGGACAGTAAAGTGAATGATTAGGGCAGTTTGGAGCAGTGTGGAGGGACAAGGGAATTGTCAGAGGGAAACAACCATGGTGTAGGAAAATACTGGTCCGTTTATACTTTATACGGAATAATAATCAACACATATTATAATAATTGAAAACCTCGAGGGAAGAGCGATCAAGGTCCAACTGAGGTGAAACTGAGATATTCAAATTTCACATTTCGAGGGGCCATAAGGTTCTATTGTAAATCTCAATTTTGGGGCCTTCCATTGTGACCTATGATATTACTCCACAACCACGACCAAATCACCACATTCTAGGCTAGTGAAACTATCTCCTGAGATATGTAACTCATTTTTGACAAAAGTGGACCTTGATCCTTCTTCCCCCTGAGGTCTTCAAAAATATTTATTCGTCTATCCTCCTCGTTCGCTGAGAACTTGGGCAGTGCACCCTGTACACCCTGTACATACTGTCACTCTTCATTAATGCTAATATTGACTTAGTAGCGAGATTTCGGAGACCAAATGGCACCTCTACATACAGGGTGTTTCAACTTTTTTGTCCGAACAGTTATCGGAGAATTGCACGCAGCTGCTACTTTGTAAGCCGTGACTTGCAACCGGTGATTTGTCAGAGGAGTGGGGAATGGGGAAAAAGACGGTAACACATCCCATGACATGTGTGACCCTCATTTTTCCAGGCTTGACTCTCAATTTTCAGCGGGCAGCACGTATGCGACTTCAACCTACGATTAGCAGGGAATATTCCCCGTTCCTCCAAAAAATCACCGTTTGAAAGTCACTGCTTACAAAGTAGCAGCTACGTACAATTTTCCGATAACTGTTCGGACAAAACAGTTGAAACACCCTGTATAATGCTTCTGCAGTGCTGATCACGGGGGTGTAGTACTAAGCCCACCTGGCCCGAGCTCACATGGAATTTCCCTCATTTCTAACCCAAGGAATGGGTGTAAATCCTCGCGGGACCGACAGATGCCTCTTGCCTACAGTATAGCGATGCCGCGAGGGCTATACAGGATGATCGAAAAAGAATGCGCGGATTTGGAAACCCTATAACTCGAAAACTTGTAGACATATCTAAATAATTTAAGGTTTGAAATGCTAATCAATGACTAAATGTTTAGCTTTAGCTTAGTTTGTTTCGATATGAGCTTCATTTGGCGCCTGGCAGATTTAAAAAATACATTCGGTCTCGTGCCTAACCTGCTCAATCATATCTGGGGTTACCGTTGCAATCCTGTCCCGTAGGTGCTGGATATCTCGGAACTTTACACGACACACATTGTACTTGACGATTCAAATAAAAAGCAGCCTCGTCCATGAAACAAACATGCCTTAGTTTCAGTGTGCGAAGTCATGCATGGGACGTTTCATAATGCCTACCGCCCCCCAGAAGCCCAGATCTTACCCCGATTGACTGTTTTTGTGGAAATGCATGTATGGTGAAAAGATTCCGCATCACCAGTATACCTATGGAATAAGACTGCAAAGGTAATTCCAATATCCAGACATATCTGAGCAAGTTCATAAGCACGACACTGATGACTGTATTTACATTTTTCTGAGCGACAAATGGAGCTTATGTCAAAACAAACTATGGCTAGACCAAAACTTTAGACATTCTTAGCATTTCAAAACTTAAATCATTAAGATATGTCTACAAGTTTTCGAGGTAGGGTTTTAAAATCCTCGCATTCTTTTTCGATCACCCTTAATTTCGAAACCACACCACTTGTGCCAGGTCTCAGGGCCAGTATGAAGTTCAGATTGGCAAAACCACAAAAACGTTCCTAGGCGTGCGGTGCACAAGGCGGACAGTATTGGTGCGGCCACTGCAACGCCACACAAATACATGTACAGTAATACACTCAGGGATCCGGGATAAGCCGGCACAAGTGTTGTGGTTCCTGAATTCTGCCTTCGCGACCTATTCTGACAAGTAGCATTAGACATCTGCAACAGTACCTTGAGTCTAGACTTATAAAGTAGGGCGAAAAATAAGAGGCAGAATATGTCACACAATAATACATGAATTTATTTCCATGGGTTCTTGTGCCAAGTGCGTGTATTCACCTCGCCCTGATCAGGCACCATCATAAAAAAAGATGCCAGTGAATAATTTATAAACACCCTTTGGCCCAAATAAATGCAAACCCTACTTCATATACAGGGTGTCTCATCTCTTTTGTCCGAACAGTTTATATCGGAAAATTGCACGTGGCTGCTACTTTGTAAGCAGTGACTTGCAACCGGTGATTTGTCGGAGGAATGGGGAATAAGGAAAAATAGGGTCACACATCCCATGGCATGTGTGACCCTCTTTTTTCCAGGCTTGACCCTCAATTTTCAGCGGGCAGCACGTATGCCATTTCAACCTACGATTCGCAGGGAATATTCCCCGTTCCTCCGAAAAATCACCGTTTGCAAGTCACTGCTAAAAAAGTATCAGCTACGCGCAATTTTCCGATAACTGTTCGGACAAAAAAGATGAGACACCCTGTATTTGGAAAGGAAACGTAATATATTTTGTTCTCGAAAGGTTCTCGAAGAGGTTCCCTTTGAATTGAGTTTTGCTGTAAAATGTTATGATGTTTGCCATAAATTTGGCCGGCTAATCGCAAATTAACTTTACCTTTAAAGTAAGCCTACGCGTGGCAGGTATCCAAGCTAGATAAACTCGTTTAAATATTAAATGGAATAGCGATAGTTCACGTATATTGGGTAGCTCAGCTGGACAAACTAATCCAGTCCGGTCTGTTGGCTCATTTCATGAAGTTTCGCTAAGCAGTCATATCCAGATTGTAATCTCTGACTTTCTCGTGACCTCCGACCTAACATCACGGACCCTCGGAGCTCACCGTATCCTATAGCCTGACAAGTGATTGGATAATTAGCCACAGTTTGTGATGGAATTTGTGCCTCCAGTAAAAGTTGTTGGTGATAACTGGTTTGAATTAAAATGTTTTCCACAGTAGACTATGATTTTGAATGATCGCAGTTGTGAACTATACAAGCTGTTATTAACAAATACTGTATTATTGATGTAATCAGTTCTTGATTTCTCAAAAGTAACTACACAAAGGACATTATTATTATTATTATTATTAGCAAGTACATGTTGAAAAACGTTACAACGGTACTTAATACCGAAGCAGCACAACATGATGTTAACGTTTAACTTGTTGTTAGCTATCAGACCAAATATAAAATACAATTAGAAAAATCCTCGCTTCGCTCGCTTTTTTATAGGCCTGCGACCTACGGTATTGTTAATCGCTTCCCCCTTCTACAGCTAGTCATAGGTATAGACTATAGAGCATTAAAGAAGACACTCGCAAACTTGTTATGTAAGGTCGTCTCTGATTGGTTGGAGTCTTTTTGGATTGGAGTGTTTACGTGTCGTATGGGGGCGGCCATCTTGAATTGCTGTGGAAACTGTATTACAAGACTGTGGAAACGGTGGCTGGCTCTGACGTCACCATTGTAGTTCAGGCCTTCTGGCTGCATCCAAATTGTGCGAGGGCATTCGAACTACAATCGTGACGTCAGAGCCAGCCACCTTTTCCACGGTCTTGAAATACCGTTTCCACAGCAATTCAAGATGGCCGCCCCCATACGACACGCAAACACTCCAAAAATACTCCAGCCAATCAGAGACTACCTTACATAACAAGTTGGCGACTCTGTTCTATAAGGCTGTCTAGTCAAAGTACTACATCATACCTGTAGAATGTACTTATGAAACCTCCCACATTTCAAGTTTCCATGGAAATTACCTCAACAATATGATGAGTAAACACTCAACGAAAGGACATTGTTTAGTCATATCATTGTGTGAGGGGGTCAATCGGAAGCGTTGCGTAACAATATACGACGAGCCAATCAGAAGGCTTACACATAGCCTACAACGAAGGATTTTAATATTATAGATGTTCAATCAGAATAATGAAACCTGATAAGCCAACCGTACGTGGACGTGATTGCAAATAAATCTGTAAAATATCGTTATCACATTTTGTCGATCGTGTCCCCGTATAACGTTGGCTCTTCGGGTTTTGTCTGCTATAACTTATTTGCTGAACCGAGCGTAATCCCTCGACTGTACTTCAAAATAATTTAATATTGGACAAGTTAATCCTGCTATGCGTTGGTAATGCTGGAAAGCGTACATTTAAAAAAAACAAATGCCTGCTTTTTTGTTCTACGAAATTAAATTACCGTATAATTGCATGAAACGGGAGCGAGATATGTGAGATATTAGATATTAAGTAACCCTTAGCATAATTCGCATTTATGGGCCATTTGGTCTGCGCAGCCTAGTTACAGACATAATTGGATTTTAATATGTAGTACAGCATATTCAGGAACGTTTGCATTCCACCGCACAAGCAGTGCATCCGATAAGTCGGGTGTTTCTGCGCCTTGAAACCATACAACCTGTGACACAAGGACACACAACCTCTTCCCAATCATGACCTACTTCTGGTGTGTTCATCAGGTTGTGTGTATTTGACGGTGCTTATCTGGCCCACACATGCATCGTTTTTACTTAGGCTGATAATAACACATCGGTATTCAGTCTTGCTAACGATGTCGGAGGAGCAACATTCAACAGTTTATTACAGCGTAGAGTGAGATAAGGGGCTGTGGTGCTCATCTCTATGGACAACACGGTGATTCGAGACGAGTACCGTACGGTACACTGCGCGAAACCCCCAATGTTGGATGGCCATTTCAGCAGGAATCCTTTATTCGCCAGTGTTCTCGCGGTAGTGCGGCAACTTCCTATGCGGTTTGGCGGTTACGTCTGATGGCAGTATTTTAGATCAATGGTATAAGTCTCCGTACAGCAAGCGTACATACCATAATTATATCTAACAGTAATGTGGCATATAATTACTGCGATTTCAATACATTAAAAGTGTGCACGTGTTGCCACGAAGAGTTGAATTAATTTGCTGATTCCTCACGTATTGTAGTGCCAATCGCCCGCTTGTCTGGTCGGATGCAAATCTTGTAGGGTACGCTGTACTAGTTTACTACTTAAAGTTAAAAAGTAGCATATTATCTGTCTATTTAGGCGGCGGAGACCAAAATGACGCCTCTAAACAAAGTGCTCCTTAAGCAGGAATTCAACCTGAAAGTTTGTTTATTTATTTAAAGGCAGATCTGGCTCTAAACAGAAAGCTCATTGTAGTATTTTGACCTCGGAATCATGGCATGTAGCGTAATAAGTCTTGTCATTAATTTCACGTGTTTTTAGCAGCAATTGAGCTTTATTACAACACGTAAGCAGAAAAATGGCACGTTTTTCGAGTATTTTTTTTTTCTCCTCTGGCTTGTTTGTGCTTCTTGAGGCGCGGAAAAGAAGACATGACGTACAGCTTGAGCCAGCTTTAATCCTACCCCGGTAATAACTAGGACGGAACCCACCATCTCTCTTCCTAATCCTTTTAATTGGGAATGAGAAAAAACGTGGTGGGTAGGAGATAAGGAGGAAGACCTGTCGCTGCTTTTCGCGGTACTGTACACCACATGCGAATTTCGTGACCGCAAATGAATTGCCAAGTCTGTCGCAAAAAAAATGGCAGATATTGTGCCAACTGTTCATCTTTCCTCACTTTGCTGGGTACATATAACCACGTCTGGCTTCCTCGACATCCATCTGTCAAATCGAACAGCGGGGGAGGAAATTAACCGGAAATTAGAAGCATCCGAGCCAGACTCACAGTTTTAACTATCAGGGACAATATACGTCATCAGACTGGGAGGTTGGTTTTTGTGCGTGTCATCACTGTGTGGAATGTGCCTGGAGAGCTTAGCTGTTTTCACACTGTAATCTGCCATATGGTGCCGAAAATATGGTCACTGCTGTGGCGACAGAGTTACCAGATGTCATCGGTGGGTACTGGTAACTTTCCAACAGATGCCGGTTCTGACACTAATTGCACAAATTAAACTAGCGACATCAAATGCCGGAACGTTGCTTATTTCAAGCAAAAATAACAATTTCATCTCTGCTTATCAAAGATACATCGATGTAGTTTCCTTATACTGATCCCTATTACGGAGACATGATAAATATAGCAACGGGGCAGATTTAAAATTATTTACTGGTGCTTAACATAATTATGATAATATTATAATACAGGTTTTAAAAAACAAAAAGTGAATACTGTATTAATATTGATTTGTACTAGGCGCCAAAAGTTTCCGGCATGACTATGTTCCAGGGGTGATGGAAATAAAACGACAGTGTCATTTTTCAATATAGTCTCCTTGTACAGTACATCAATGCACTTCTTATATCTCATAATTATCATTTCAATACCTCTGGAAAAATAGTCCAAAGTTTTGTCTACAAAATACTCATACACTGCCTCATATACACCTCTTCATCCCTTTTTAATCGTACCTTGAAGTTCTTTTTTGAGTTTAGATAACAGCAGCCTTGGAAACATTGTTCTGTAACCTGGTAATTTATCCTGAAGTTGGCGAACACCCCAACTCAGCTTCCCACATCTCCTCTTCTTCATGGCATCACTAAACCTGTGCAGCAGGCCAGAGTAGGACTCCCCGTAGTCGTGTTTTAATCCTTGGAGTCTATCAATAAGATATTCCTTTGGAATTCTAAAGAATCGTCACCATGGTCTCAGTCTTGGTCGACCGGGTCACTCGGTCGCTTTCCGCCCGCCCTACGCCAATCCATTAATTCTCTTTTTGATAAAGGATCATAGCACATGACCATAGTTTCATCTCCTGTGACGATGGACTCCAGTACTTCTTTCTGTTTGCCACGGCGAAGGTCCGAAAACGTTTCGCAACAGGTTACGCACCTTTGCTTCTTAATTGCGACACAAGTCGAGGCACCAATCTTGTGTTGACCTTTTTCATGTGAAGGTGTTCATGAAGAATGAGAGGAATGGTGGTGTCTGAAAGCCCCAACCTTGCTAAGAGTTCCTTCACCTTCAAGGGCCTGCTTGCAGCACCTACTCCTCCACAAGAGAGACGGTCTCTGCTGTCGGCACCTCCACGGGCCGAAAGTCGCATAGCTCGCCTTCGTTGCCCTCCCAACCCAAACGATCCTTCTTAGCCCATTCCTTCATGGTGGAATATGAAGAGGAAGCTTCACCATACACGCCTTCCAAGCCTTGTTCAATAGAGATGGTAGTAAGGCCTTCCTTGGTGAGGAACTTGATCACTCTCGATACTCGATTTTCACCATGTTGCAACTCATCTGACTAATGTTGACTTTTCTAAGAGACTGACTGACGTTTCCGAGTGAAACTTGTACATTCCTCCGCTCATAGTTGAGACTACATGACACTATAGTTGTTTTATTTCTATCACCCCTGGAACATAGTCAGGCCGGAAACTTTTGGCGCCTACCTCGTATTCAGTAATTATTCCAGCGGATTCAAATGGAAAAAAGGGTCATGGCGATGTCTCAAAAATTTCGGACATTGCATTATTATTAAATAATTATAGTCCGGGTACTAAAGGTTTTAACTTTTCATTTTGTGATGAAAGTATGAAACTGGGTACACTCGTTCTTTGGACACTGTCTTCTGAACATATCTGGACGTGGGGCCATGATGACCCACCCCGTCGAGGGTCAATTTTGCAGGGTTGCCATATCTACCAGGTGCAGCATACCTTTAGGACCTTTCATTCGGTGACAAACACACGAAACTCGCCACAATTGGTATTTGGACACTCCTGAACATCTCTGCAATTGGGGCGACGATGACTGGCCCCGCTGTGTGTCATTAGCGGGGTTGCCAGATCTAACGAGCGCTACATACCTGTATACGTAGTCAATGAGAATAGGGAGCTTGCATTAGGTGACAAAGACGTGAAATCAGGTACACTAGTTCTTTGGACACCTATGAGCATATCTGGATGTGGGACCAGGATGGGTGACCAGGCTGGAGGTCACCTTCGGGAGGTTGCCAAATCCAACATGTGCAGCATACCTTTACATGAATAAGGACCTTGCCTTTGGTGATAAAAATATTACATTCGCCACAATTGGTCTTAGGCCCTTCTGAATAGGTCGGCAATTCCCTGCAATAACCGACCCCGCTGTGGGTCAGTCACGGAGTTGCCAGATCTAACGAGTGCAACATGCGTTTATATTTGATTGGGGAGCTTGGATTCGGTGATAAAGACGTGAAACTAGGTACACTTGATCTTTGGACACTTCTGAACATATCTGTACGTGGAGCCCCGCTGGAGATCATTATCGCGGGGTTGCCATATTTAACAAACGGTAAAGCACGCGTTTATATTTGAATAGGGAGCTCCAGCAGGGTCTCTCGTCGTGGCACAACACCCAGATATGTTCAGAAGTGTCCAAAGATCTAGTGTACCGAGTTTCACGTCTTTATCACCGAATCCAAGCTGTCTATTCAATAGAAATGTATGTTGTATAATCTGTTGGATATGGCGATCCTGCGATAGTGATCTCCAGTGGTGTCGGTCATCGTGGCCCCACATCTGAACATGTTCAGAGGTGTCCAAAGACCAATTGTAGCGAGTTACATGTTTTTATCACTGAATGCAAGCTCACTATTCAAGTATTAACACGCGTTGCACAAGTCTGCTAGATATTAACAAACATGTGATAGTGACCTCCAGCGGGGTCGCTCAACGTGACCCCACGTCCAGCTATGTTCAGAAATGTCCAAAGACCAATTTTGGCGAATTTCGTGTCTTTATCACCGCGAATACAAGCTCGCTATGTAAATATAAAGGTATGTTGCATAGTCTGCTGGATTTGGCAACCCCGCGAAACTGATGACCCACAACGGGGTCAGTCATCGTGGCTCCACGTCTGAACATGCTCAGAAGAGTCCAAAGACCAAATGTGATCTATTTCGAATGTCTTTATAACCGAATGCAACCTCCCCATTCATGTAGACTTGTAGAGGTATGTTATTACACCTGTTCAATATGGCAACCCTGCTAAATTGACCTCCAGTGGGATGAGTCATCGTGGCCCCACGTCCAGACATGCTCAGAAGTGTCCAGAGAAAGAGGTACCGAGTTTCATACTTTTATCACAAAATGCAAAGTTTGGTCCAAATGTCCCTTAGCACCTGGACTAATACGTACAGTACTATCACATCATTCACATGAGAACCTTTCTTTCCATTCCGTATTTTTATGGAGGAATGATTTAGGATCTACCCAACAATATAATGGTCATTCAGATGAAAACGAGCCATGTCATATAGCAAATTTCAGGATGGGTTTCTCGCGACGCCTTATACACAAAACGAAGGTCGTACTGGTGTAGTATTATGACACACTGACAGTTGGCTATTCGATCACTCGACACAGTCGCAGTGTGCCTTTGTTCAGGACCCCCCTTCAAAAGTACCGTCCAGTCAGATATGGAAGCAACGAAATGTTGAGCAATCTACTTTTTGAACAGCGGAAGGTGTCGGGAGTACAGAACCAGTATGAGTTCAATTACTAATTGTAACCTTCAAACTGTTTCCCCATTTTAAAATAAACATGTAAATAATTTTGAAACGAAACTCTGCTCGTAACGGAATTTGAACTTTTCACCCCATATTACACTGTGGCTGTGCAGCACTTGACAGTCTAATTTATTTCTTGAGAACCAACTCACCACGCTGACCTTCACCTCACTACAGGTTGTTAAATAAAGATAGAAGTGCTTCCAAAGTGGTTAATTTATTACTATGCTACATGTTTTGAATTCTTATTATTTAACTTATTCCATATATGCAGTCATAAATTGGGTGAGAAAAACGGGGGGGCACAAATTGGTGGATTTACCTTACTACACCAGTACGACCTTAGTTTTGTGTATAAGATGTCGCGAGAAACCCATCCGGAAATTTGCTCTATGACGATGGCTCATTTTCACCTGAATGTCCCTCATACTGTATATTCACTTTTTGCTCACACAAAAATTAAGTGTATCATTCTGTGCCCCGCAATGAGATATACAGTATTTTTTATATAATTAGTGTATGGCACACTAGACATGCTAACTCTAACTCTGATGAATGATTGATGCCATTAGGTACCACAGACTACCAGTGCTAAGGCATTATCGAGTTCATGTCCCATCTATTTTATCTAAATCCAGAAAGAGTGTCTTGATCCGTAAACGTAAGGTTGCTTTTCATCTGGCTGTCCACCTTCAATAAAACGAAATCTTCCAGCAACATGTTACTGAAGTAGATTAATCTCAATCATTATCCCTCTTCCCATTTTCTGCCTCTTTGTGCTATCATTATCTGGCTTTATAATTCGCATACTGGTAATGCCATTGTGACCCGAGCGGTTGGATCACACGGAAGAATAACGCAGTGGGTATGTTCAAGTACACTGCAGTAATTTATTTGACTCGTGAGGCGATAGGTACGAAATGCAAAGGGTGAATGGTAACGGAAAGAGAGTGAGGAATGTCCAGAGTAGCGTACTGACCGAGTGCCTGGATATTCTCCTGGGCACAACTGGCCTCGAGTACTCAGCTGCACCCGCTTATAAGGGGGAGGCCGCAAGGCAGGATGGGAGCGAGGCAGATAGGAGGCACGTGGTGCGCGTCAGGATGGAGGGAGATTAGAGTGGGCGATGGTCACGTGATATATCAGGTACAGCCATGCCAAAATTAGTTGATACAATGTCGCTGATACATATGACCGGACAAATCCGGTCACACCATCATAAACTGAGGGCACAATCTGTTGTGTTTTGCTACATCGTGTACAGGAATTCCCCGGTCTACGAACGGGGTTACGCTCCTGAAAATGTCCATAAGTCTGATTTGTATACGTAACTCGAATCCCTGAGGAACAACGCATATATATGCAGCCTAAAGATTCTGCTCCAACAAACCGCTAACGTCATGTGTGTTTGTTTACATTCTCGAAGAACGTAGTTTCCCAATTATTTATTAATTATAGCGTATTTATGTTGAACTTGGTGTCGGTCAACGTACGCAGAAGTGATTGAAAGTGGAGGGATAATATTATAAAATCCTTCCGGTGAGCCTTGGAAGTCTATTCGTATGTACGGATCGCCGTAAGTAAACAGGGGACTATCTGTAATACCTTTCATTTTTCATTTGCAGTAGCCTAGTAGTTGACGTGAATTTTACCGCATGATAATGGGCTAAACAGGCCTTACATGACTGTGTAATATTTTCTAAGTGCTATTTTTAGTGGCATAGTAGGCCACATACGTATAATAATTTGTATTTGTATTAATTGCTATAAATTTGAAGAAAAGTGATGAAATGTTTTGGAACATTTTACTTTGATGCTCCCGTGAAATTTCCAATCAGATAACAGAACCTCTGGTTTCAGGATGACCTGATAACTATCAAAACTGCAAAACAATGCTTCAATTTCACCTTTGTCATGCGCCAGTGTTGTTTCAGTCTAAAATTAAGAGATAGTAGTGAAATTTTGAGGCACGCATAATGGGAAACTCGGAGCCGTTGAGTAAAATCCGGATGTTATATCGAGGCGTGATGTTTGCCTTGGTCGAGCAGCCTACTGTTTCTCTTGCTCCTCTGCAAACATTACCCGACAGTGGAGCCCAGTTTCCCCGGGACTGTAAAACCAGGTTGTCCTGTCTTTTCTCATTTGCATATCCGGTAGTCTGCGGACCCCCTTTTTGGGGTCCTCCAAAACACACATCAGGCTTGACTTTCGGGCTCTTGATTACGCGGACGCTAATCCCTTTGCCACAGGGACTTGCCAAAATATGGACTATTTTGGAGTGTGCGCTGGAAGCCTCTCCTTCTGTTCCAAGTGTTGACCAGTATGTGTTGATTGAACCAACTGTCATCAGGCTTATGGTCGGGCTTGAAAAGAATTCCTGGGATGGGCATCGGCTCCTATAGGTAGTCAGAAACGCCCCAAATACAATGACATTGTTTGCATGTGAGTAGTTTGAGGATTTCAGTAATCTGCCAGTAATCTCACACTAGAATGAACATGACCACCTTACCAAGCTTAATTCTTCACCCAAATTCGTTCCAAGCTTGTCTAATTTGCACATTTTTGTGTTTACAATGTGGTGGCCTGAAAGGCTAAGTAAATAATTTCAAAACTATCTAAAAACAAATGGCTCCGACTCAGAAAAAAATGTGTCAATTTTTCGTATACGGTACTCAGATTTTAGAGTGGAAGAAAACATCGGCTATTCGAGTTTCAAAAGCTATCTGTAAAATTACTGACTGTGGCTGCTTTACAATTCTGCAGTGGTCGAAATGCTTCTACTGAGGTTCAATAGGCAGTGAACGCTCTGCGCATGCGGAAAATTCTGTATACAAGTTAGTCATTGCCAAAATCAATCTGATTCCAAAACAGACGAAGAGTGGAATCAGAAGTGGCAGTTTTTTTATCTCAAAAGCGAGTAGTGGCTATACGGTTATGGAAATAATTTGCACCATTTTAGATTTTGCCAGATATTACACATTTGTCTAGCTATATCCATTCGGTTCCGATGGAGCACTGGCCTTTATCGTGAAGAGATAAATAACTTGCAACCTTCTTTTGCTCGCCATAAAACTTGTTCTCCTTGGGCTATTTACGCTGCGTCTGCCGAGAGTTTCTTCCGCCACTCTGTACTGAAGCCTATAACTTATACTAGGTTAGGGAACTACCATGAAAAAATAGTACTTCAATGCTTACCCAGGATCTAGTCATGTGGTGGTCTTCAGAACCGCGGGCACGTACATGACCGTAAATATTTTAAATCGGGACAACAATAAGAATTTTTGGGGGGCAAGGAGTCCCCCGTCGTTCAAGAAGGCGGAATGTCAACAAAAAGTTTCCCCAGGAAACACGACTGCGTTTTAAAAGGAAAAGTTGCCCAGGCTTCGGAACAGGGATCTATGGCGTCGTCGACGACAGGCTGCTGAGGCGCCTGGTGGGCTCCATGCCTTTCCAGCACTGTCCACAAAAAGTGTGTGTATATATAATGGACAAAAAGAGGACGCAGTCGACGCCCGAGAAGCTTCTTCAGACTCAAACACTCACTCGTGGTGTTGTTTTTTTGCTAGTTTTTTCCCTCGTATTAATTTCATGAAGGCTGAGATAGCCTATACTAGATCAATATATTGTTAACCCAGGAATCACGTGGCTGGCCCTTGATAGCGTCAAATACCAAGAACGCGCAGTATTTATTGCTTTCTCACAAAGCTCGTTGTCAACAACCCTAATCTCCTATTATTACGGAAATGTGCATAATATTAAGGCTTCGATATGTTCATCCCCGAATAATGAAAATGCTTGGCATTGTAATCCCGTAATTGGCCTTACAGGGTTCGCCTCATATCCTGTGCAGCCAATAAACATGGTTTTTAATGTGTCATGAAAAGAGGTGACTTGCTGTTATTTCATTTTTTACGGCCAAACCTGCCCCTTTGCACAAAAAACATGGGTAACGGTACGTTAGACCTTATTAGATCATAGTAAAAACTAGACTTTGCTTTCATGCGGAGGCTTGTACGAAAATATCTGAGCATCAAATGTTGACATTCAGAGCCTGATGTGCATTTAGCGGCATCCTCTATGTGAGGAGGAAAATTTCAGTCGGATGTACGAGCAATTGCCAGACCATTTCCACATGAAATTTCAGGGTTGACTGGCGTATGTGGGAGTTTGGATATGTTGCAGAGCCCACATTTCCTTCCCCCCACTCACATAAAAGCATGTTCATAAATCCTGCTCCTGTCCGCAAAAAATGGCAAAAAACATGCACCGATTCCCATTTTGGGTCCCTCATATTTCCTAATGGGAGACGAGCACCCGGAAGGTTCCGGATGATGATGATTAATTCTCCCTGGGCAGCCAATCCGCAGGGAGGTGGGAAATCCGGATGCCCNCCCCCCCCCCCCCCAGACCGTCCATACCTGGAAATTAAAAATAATTGGATTATCAGCCCATTGTATTTAGTGCTGGGCCTGGGATGGGCTGGACCCATTCATTTCCGAGGACACTCGAATCACTTCGATCCGATTGGATTGCCAGGTTTCCAGTGCGTATCCGATTCGTAGGGTTAATTTACTCGTACATCGTTTCCAAGAGGGTGTGAACTGCCGTGTGCAATGAGATTTCGATAAAACAGAATGCGGGGTAAGTTGTTGGAACACTATTCTTGCGAAGGAATTTTTTTGCTTGAATTCCTTAGCGTTGAAGCTCTTGTTATGTTTGCGTACCAAACGAATAAAGCGAATAAAGTTGCTAAAAGTATGTGTGTGGCAAGCGATGGCTACTGTGTATAGGGGAGACCGGGGCACAGTGGTCCACTTTTGCATAGCCTATTTTAGTTTTTCTAAGAGTTCCTGTTATACCTACATACCCAATATTTTCCGGCATGTTGGAGGTACTCATTGGTAATACACGTCACTAACATATTCACAGGCAGTGCCGTCCATTTGGCTTTAAAATCTTTTAGAAACTGTCCTATGCAAATGGACCACTCTACCCCGATGCCTGGGACACAATCATTCGTCAGGCAGTGATTTGGACTCCTAATTCACACAAGAAGAATATGTTTTTTATCCTACATCTAACCTCTCTAAATAAATAGGAAATAATAAAAAGGGACTTCTGTTACTGCAACCTGCGGACACAGGTGCAACATTGTCTCTCTCCGGAAAGTAGACCTTGTCCTGCCACATCCTTTGGCGCATGAACTTTATTCCATACTAGTGTCTATCAAAACCATTAGCATATGAACCTACGATGCTGTACAGAATTGCTGTACAGAGGCAAAAGGGGTACGTCGTCCACAAAGAGGTGCACACTGGTCCATGGACCGCTGTGCCCCAGATGGAAGCAACTGACATGATGTTATGAATGGTAGCTTCCATTGCAAATGACGCTTTCCAAATTTTCAGCATTTATGCATAAAGGATGACACTATTCAACAACATTTTTACATCAGGGTCATTCCCAGCATCTACGCCTGACATGGAATTTACACTGTGGGTTAGAAGTAACTTCACTATACCCTTCAAGTATAGATTTCCCCTAATACAGCAGGATCGCAGGCATCTCACAGGTGGCTGTCATGTTGGCAGGATGCACAATAGTGACTTGTTTCATGAGGTACCAGATGAAGACGTTATTCCGGTTTCTTCAAGAGCTTGGTTTCTTATATTTTTAAAGTAGAAAAGACCACTGTGTCCCGCTCTCCCCTATAGTAGTGGTGTATGTGACCTGGTGTACTGTACATGTGCTATTATTTTGATGACTAAATATATGGTACACAGAAATGCAGTTGGGGTGCAAAGCTGAGCTTGAACGACGAGCAGCGAACCACAATATCTGGTGTTGACTGTGGAAGTTTTTAAAAAAAGGTTCCCGGAACTTCCTGGATAAGAATCGTATCTTGAGGAAGCACAGAAGTCTCTTGTCGGAAAGGATCGTCATATACTTCGGATATGAACTCAGGAATAACTCCCGAATAAAGACCTGACGGCCTAATCCAACTAGAGCGGATTTCCGGATGATTACGACACAAAGCCAATCATTGCAAGGGAAAGATGCAAAGTTGTTCTTCCTTCTCACCATATTATTCCAATGAACCGCTTCAAAAAATGATCGACAAAGTCGGATCACGATCCATCGAACAGTGCATCAAAACTGAACTTGTTACACTGAATTTCGTAGATCGAAGCTTATTTTTGACGTCATAGTATTATGATGCTAAGTGTGTAACTGTGTCGCATGCAATGTGCTGTACCACCTCCACTCTTCTGCAGCTTGATACCAGATATATTATGTTGAAAATGTACACTATACCGTTACTGTTGTGTTTATGTTCGTATATGGTTAATGTCAGTCCCGTCTTATAGGTTGTGTCCTTTATGTCTGGTTTCACCAACCTTTTTAACAGTTACTAATATAATTATTAAGAACTGAACAGAGCGCTGCATTTAAGTTGAAAACGATCAGTTCTAGTGATCAAAATAGGATTTTTCTTGGTGCATATTTAGGCGGCCAGTTGGGTCTATAAAACTCGTATCTTGGCCATAAAAGTCACCGTTTGGCACCCCAAGGGCCGGCAGTCTCGTCACTTTCTAGGTACCCAGTACATCTTGCGCGAGGTTGAAGAGGTGTTTAAGTATTAACTGGTCAAATTCCACCGTGTTTAAGTCACACTACGTCCTGTTAGCAGGAGGAGATATCCCCAGCCTTCCATTGAAAACACTGCCATCATGGTCGGGGGCCATTACGATAAACCTATCCGGTTTCAGACTGCCACTCGCAGTTTAAGGAGGTTGTTGGCACGCATTTGTCTAACTGAGGACTTAACCCGTGTCTGTGGGGTAAGCTAATGAGGAAATCAGCGGATTAACTGACAGATAGGAAGGTTGGTGAAATCGGGCATATAATTGTTACACTCCACCCCTTGTCACACTGCTGCTGTTGCGTCCCACAACTCTTAATAAGCAAATATTTAAAAGAAGAAGAATTGTGCACTGTAATTCTGACTGACGATGCTCTATGACGGACGTTTCAGGACCACGGGAACGCAAGGTGGGAAAGGGACAGCGGCGTCACCGGCTTCTTCGGCGTCGGGAGCCGGAGCTGGAGCCCTGGTCCCCGCCAGCTCTGGAGGCGTCGGCGCCATCACACCCGATTCAAAAACGCCTCCGCCGCAGAACAAAGCCTTGCAAAACGTCAAGCAAGATCACCCGGCCGTATGTATCTTATCATTCCAAGCAATTCATTTAATCCCAAGTTATAAATTCGTAATTCAATGAGCATGAAAAGTAACATCAGTGTGCCATTGCAATATGTTGGAGGTGTCATAATATACAGTATGGTGTGAAAGGTCTGCACTTCCTCTGGGAGTTAGGCTTTATACGACTTTCTCTCAGATGGAATCACCTTAGTTAATTTTTGCGATTTCGGCTTCATTATACGAAATACGCGATTTAAAACTACTTACCCAGCTATATTTCCGTAATGATTCCGAAAGGCCAATATCAACTAGGATGAATTCATGTTAGACAGTCACAAAAGCCTACCTCCCAGAGGAAGTACGCACATTTGCCACCACCCTGTCTTGCATATTGGATGTCCTGCAATAAATTTTGCTGGTATACCGGTACTGTATACGTAAGTGCCTGGACGCGTTCCATACAGAGAAGATTGTATAATCATGAAAGCATCACTTCAGATACAATTTACACTGTACCAAGCTTCCAGACACTTGACCACCCTAGTGTCTAATTACAATGTCCTGTCAGTCTTCAGGAGACTACTACGCCTAGGATTATATAGCCACCTACGCATAACTTACCCGTAGCCTAAACTATAAATATGCTTCAAACGTTTGTGCGCTTCATTTACTTTGAAATTGATGTACTGTGGACAAAAGATTAGACAGTCCATGTTGCAGGCTCGAGGGAGTTCAGTAGGAAACCTATAATGTCTCTGCTCCAATTCGAATATGCAGTAGCAATTAGTAATACCTATAGCATCCGCAACTGTATATTGCCATTGGAAAGTGATGTACCATTTGAAGCAGAAGTTTCGGAGAGGCATATTCTGGAGTTGTTCAACCATTAGCACTATAGCAAGGTGATGGAATAATTATTATCTCTGTCACTTTGATAGAGGGTTTACGGTAGTATAGAGCCAGGATGTTTTTGACCGGAACTTTTTTGACGCGTAATACTCATACATCACTTGCGTTCCTATGAATACGTTGGAAACCTTGCAGAAAGGATAGCGTTCTTCATTTTAGCTGTTATAGTACATTATTTTATCAAAATCTCAACTCAGTGGCTTGCATACACTTTTTATTGGTAAAAATTTTTATAAGTTGTGCCATATGTGACCTGCGAAAAATATTGCACAACCTAATGATGATGTAAAACCGAGTCGTACCTCCTAACAGTCTAACTACTCCGGAACTGGCACTACATTTTCGCCATGTATTTTGATAGAGGTATAGTCGGAAATATATTATGAGCATATTGTCAACTATCCCGTAGAGGATCTTATAAGGGCTTAATCCTTTTAATGCTCTCATTGTCTGACGTTACAGTGAATCCCTGTAAGACGATAACTGTCCGTAAGTGATCGGCTCGTAGGAGTCGCCAACAAGATGTTTCCGAAGTCACACTATATTTAAATTTGCCTACCGTATAGTAACAGTAGCTATTTTGACGCCACATTCAAGTCATATTTTACAGTGTTTTGCTGATGTCACGTCGCGTCGTGACATGTATGCAGAATTACTTGTGACTTGGGAGTCACCTTGTAGTGTAACCTGCGACCAGTAATTTTTGTGTAATTCCGATCTTTTTTGTTCCTCCCAGTCGAATGCTAACTGCTTATAATAGACACAAGTACCGCTCATATCCAAATCAATTAAGGATTACTGTCCAAGATATCCATGAATAATTAATTTGTCTTGTTTATATTTTTTACTATATTGACTTTTGTGATACTTTACGCATTTTTTTGATTGCTGATTTCCATCCCCCCCCCGCCGCCCCCCATAAATAAATTGCCCTAATAATCACCAACCCTAATCACAACTTTGCCATGCAGCAGGGTGAATCATCTGCCGTAAGTCGATAGTCATAATAATATCCTAGACTTGCAGTAAATTCCAACAGCAGTAATATCCAAATTCCAAATAATTACAGCACATTAGTATAGAATTGGAAGGCCAGCTGGATAATTGCAAGTGCACAGACACTGCGCAATGTAGCAGAAGTGGCTGTGCCATGTAATGAAATGATAATATACTGTGTGCATGTGTAAGGGTTTTCTCTAAAATGGGGGAAATAATGACGAGAGCAGAATATAGGTATGTGCGTGTACTTACGCATGTAGGTGTGATGGCATTCATTATTGTGGATGCGAGCATTGGTATTCTTTCAATAAGTGGAATATAAATTTTCAACTTTCGAAAGTATAATATATTATGCAGTGTGTTACAGTGTTTTGTATTTTGTTGAGTTCATAAATGGGGAGGAGGGGCTGCAGGGCCACATATTGGCTTGGTCAGTCCGGAATTCCGTATAGTATGTTACACGACATTGCAAATATTCAGTGACACGACCGTATATCATTAGGTCTAAACTCATAGTTTTGAAGGAGAGAAGAAAGTAATAACAGCCCATTAGTCATTCCTCGACGTGATAGAAAAGGCTCTGAATGTTCTTATTCTAGGAGAATGTCTAATGAAGATAAATTATTTCATTAGTGCCCTTCCCCACAAAGTCGTCATGATGATTTAGACTTAGCTTTACAATATTAGCAGCTGATTTTCAAACTCAAAATTAATTGCTCCAGTATTAAACCACTGCACTGCTCGTGTCATTTGAAGTCACATTGGGTGTTCCCCATTTTGGAGAAAATGAGCTGTAAACGGGGAAAGTGTTCATGTAGGAAGAGGTTGTTTGGGTTCACCTATTACTTTTACTGTCGTTATTAATAGATGGAATGGAAACATATATGTGTTATATTCAGCGACAAAATTTGTGTCACAACTAAATTGCTGATTAGATTTGAAGCTGTTGAAAAATTGTCCCTTGTCTTTCCCAACTGATGGTGACAGACGAGTTTGGAAGTGGGTCTGCATGCAAACTCGGGGAGAGGTCTAAGGCAGTTTCCGGTTCGATTGATCCTCAGTATGAATAATTCCCACCGACAAATGCGTGCATGTGATGGAGAACCTTAATTGAGAAGCACGAGTTGTTTAGGGAACTGCTGTTGCCAAGCATCTAACTTGTTCTTTGTCACGTGCAGCAGTCGGCGACTTTTCTTCTTTTTTCTTTTTTTTCTCCTCCTAAGTCGACGAGATCCGGATTAATTCTGCTGCGCCTTTTTCGGCTTAAGAAATGAGATGTGATCAATATTTAGTTCTCGAGGCAGCTGTGCAGTACAAGTGTTCCGGACATGATTAAACGGATCTGAATTTCAACACCTGACTCGAGGAGGAAATCTCTATAGGAACACAGTAATACAACTGGATTTCTGTAGATTCCACCTGATTACCTGCATTCCCCAGAATTTCCATAGATTCCGGTATGGAATGCTCCAGATTGTCTCCATATTTCCCGGATATCTCCACACAAGTGTGAGATGCTGGTGATGCCTTGAGAGATTACTTCCTCAATTTGGGTAAGCGAACTGATGGAAATGCTGATAAATATGCGAAAGACAAGTGACAATATGGATGAAAATGCGAGTACACTGTGAGATGTAGCATATGTAGTACAATAGAGTGCAGTGGCTATTGATTGCGCAGTTGGCACCGACGTCACACGGAGTATTCCATGCGCTAGTTACAGTCCACTGTCAAGGATGTCCGATGTACAACAGGTGTCCCGGATTTCTGTGCTCACTTTTCCATATAAAAGCATGACTTTTGCACTTTTGCATACTTTTGAACGCACAGCTTAGTTTTTGCATGCCTTTAATCTCATAGCATAAGTCAGCAGGAGCATAAAAATCCGGGCCTCATTTTTTGTGAGGTTCGGAATCTTTGAAAAAACTCCAAGAACTTCAATTAAATCTCATTAAGACAGCTGACTGGATATATATGGAAATGAAATGGAATTGCAATACCCTGGGGGGGGGTCTTTCCAACCTCTCTCCCACCTTTTCGATTTCTAGGAGGGTGAGGGAGAAGGGGAGATGGGTTACAGTTTCAGTTGGGAAGTCAGACCGTAATATTGGGGGTTGCCAGATGGGAGAGATATATATTGTGCCGCCTGTTCGTGGACTTTATCTCCAGCCGCAAGTGTTCCTTCGATAAGAATAATTTTCTGCGCAGTGTACTCAACTACCCTCGGCCTTCGAAGCCAGAAAATGAACCCTCACAACCACTTTCCTCTTGCCGCGACACTTTTTCTTTACCCTTCCAAGCGAGGCGATGCATTTATATTACAAACTTACTGCGATACTCGAGGCAGGAGTTTTTAAGCTTGGTATGCTTCTGATTATTCACAAGTGACAAAAAAATTAAGGAGGCGGTATTCCAATTCGCTTAGTGAGTTTCCAATAGGCGACTGTGCTATCCGGTGCTATCTCATCCGCCGTGCAATATTATGTAGATAATGCATTGCTGTAAGTCATGCATTAAGTTCGGTGTTGTCAGGAAATTGCATTATTGCAGATGGAAGACTCTGATTTGGAAACAAGAAGCATGGGCTATATCACCTATCGCAGCCAATGAAATAAATTACTTTCGTAAGATTTTGCATAATTTTTATTGTGAATATCAGTAATGATCGTACACAAGCAGCGGTATAATAATTACCTAGGTGAGCTCTAATGGCTAAATGTTTGTAATTATTGCAAGTTGCACAAGTAAATAAGCAACTGAGTAGACACATTTTAAAGGAGTCGAGTTCAAGTAAATCAGACTATTTTGCTAAAATGAAATACCGATATTATAGCCTGCCACGTATTTTTGAATATTTTTGTCATCGTCGAGCTGTAAGGGTAAAACCTCCTCAGAATACATCCCCACTAAACTATCCAAATCCACAGTTCTACATCTTACTTATTTCTTCTCTTTCCTTCTTTTCTTCTTCGTGACTTGGTGTCTCTTCCTATGGGTGAGTCTCAAAAAGCATAAGGGTTTTTTTCAGGCCCTGTTTATTCTTTTACCATTTTACATATTTTATTGTATTTTTTGTAGTTAGGCACAGAGCATATTTGATAAAATGCCGGAATGTGAGCCAGCAGCACTTTAGAAGCCCAACCTAGTCTGCGACCTACAGTAGTCAGCCATCATTGCAGCTATATGCCCCATTCTAGATTACAGTAGCGCCATACTTCACTTATCACGTTTTATGCCACATATTTTATATCGCATTGATAGTGACGCACACAAACCGTGCTCAGATAATGACCAAAAACTTGATAATTCGGCCAGTCTCGAATAGTAATCAATCGCAAGAAAAATAATGTTCCGTTCTGTTTCTACATTACCGAATTATCACACTATGAGGCCAGATGACCCACCTTGTGTGATATAATTTTTCAAATATCTATTGTGGAATGATCGTATTTACATGAGAAGCATAATGTATTTGCTCGTTCCGATGCTTTCTTAGCAATAAATTGTTCATTCAGTAAAACACTCAAATCTGTCCAGTCTGGTAACACTTATGACGCTCTTGGACTCTGTGAGCTGGGTTAAACCGCTTAAAGTGATCTACTGCACGCCCTATTTGGCACCTTTGTAAAGATTGAAAAAAAGGTCTTATTTTTGTTCTCGCTTTGTGTGCGCGACAGCCTAGTGGTAGATAGGATTGTTTCATGGTGAATCTCTCTAACATTTCCCCCTCTTGTTTTTTTCCTCTCTTCTGCCTGTCCCATTCCGACAGATGGCGTTCTTCCAGAGCCGCTCTATCTCCCTGGTGGACATGTACGTGGACACTTCTGAGCCATCTGAAGCAGTTGGAACGATCCACTTCAGTCTCGAGTACGACTTTGAAAACACCACACTCATCCTCAGGATTATCCAGGTAAGATTTTTATAGTAGCGGGCCGTGCGTCTCTCAGTATTTATCTAGACTTGAAGCAGTATCTATTAGGCGAAAGCATCAATATATACTGTGTGTGTCTATATAATTATGGATTTGAGACATGTCTTTTGATCGACAGCGAATTGAGTGTAGAGACCAATATAATGTATAGTTACGTGTCCATTTTGTGACTGCCGATGGCATTTTCTGCGCAAACCACTCTTGTGACGTTCTGCTGATGAGACGGGAAGTTAATTTGCTGCCAAGACGCGTTTGCTTTGCAAAACGGTGTGTACACCTTGAAAATCTTGGCACAACTTTCGTTTCAACCCAGAACCACGCTCTGTACACAACCTTGCCGATGAGAACCTGTTGTAGAAATTGGATGCAAATCTTGACGAAAAACGTACCCACCATGCAAAAGTGTTCGCTTGGGGGAATCGCAATTGTAACCCATGATCCAATTCCATCTATTCCTTTCGAGAGACTCCTTCAATAAAGCAAACCTTCTGTTTCTTTCAAGGACACTCTTTTTGGATGCAAAATTTTCCGGACGCCATTATCCTACGGTCTATTTGCTCCAGGGGTGGCCATATTGCGCCTTGCCTATCCACTGTTCCAACTACAGATATTTTTTTGCTCTTCCAAGACCTTCATACCGGTCACGAGTATCGGATGCAAAATGTGGAGTCGAATCAGATCCGACTTGGCGATACCCGGTAGTTTGGGTGCGAATAAGATCAATACGGTTCCCGTAGTCCGATTTGGCCTTCGCTCCAGTTATAGTCGGGGCCTTTGTAACGTGATACCGCTTTATGTGCGGTGGAAAGCTTGTAGACACTTCTGATGCTGGACTTCACAGGCTCGACTGTTTACTGCTCCGAATTAGGGTACAGTTAGGGCCTCGTGTTACGCCCCCCAGGGTTCGTATTGCTTGTTTTTTCGACGGTTTTCTGTTAACCACGGGAGCATTTTCAGCTGCACAGTTAAATTTACAAAGTACCGGTCTGTAGGGATGACCAAATGAGTAAATGACACCTCCATATTGTAAACTACAACATGATCCACGGATGCGCACGAGTTCACCCTACAGAAAGTTGTTAGTATTGTTCGGGAACAGGGTATGTCGGCATGTCCTTTTACATGTAGATCTCTTGAGTTTCTTCCTAGACAGATTATCTTGGTTTGCTTTTCTTAAGGAGTTTTTCTTTAGTGGTTGTACAGGTTGTGGCCACTTTTAGAGAAATTTTGACTTTGAAAATACATAGCTTTAAATAATTGAAAGTTCATGCAGGTATATGAATGTGTTGATGGTGCGGTAGGGTAGCAATTCAACTGGTAATCTATTGGTACACATAATAATTTTATTACATCTGAACATTTTGATTTCAAAAAAAAGCATAGGCCTACATATAAAAAAGGCAAGATATACCAGTTCTGGCCAAGCCACTGCACCGGCTCTGGCCACCTGCATATATTTTTTCCAAAAACCTATGTTAGTTGATTCCCAAACTGACAGATTAATGCCGTCGTCACCTGTTGTGACATTGTCACATGAGTTTTATCGACAATGTTGCTACTGCCACTGCTTTCAGGCACTAATTTATGACTTCTTTGGATTTAGTGCAAATGCCGTTTCGTTAGTATAATAATAATAATAATAATAATAATAATAATAATAATAATAATAATAATAATAATAATAATGGATAGATAGGCCTCCTTGGGCCTCTTAGGGGATCTTTAAATACCCGACTTTAATCATTGCCTGCGCTGTGATGGATTTTGATTGTGGGAGAAAACGGGAGAACCCCCGAGAAAACCCACGCGAACACGGAGAGAACCTATCGAAACTCTATCTACATAAGCATACACTGTCCGATCCGGGAATCGAACTCGAGACCTTAGAGGTGGAAGGCTGCGGCGCTAACCACTCGGCCACCGTGTCGCCCTTCCGTTTCGTTAGTATTGTGTAGGGTAAGGGTCATTCAAATGAAAACGAGTCAAAGTCATAGCAAACTTCCGAGTGGGTTTCTCATGGCATCTTACACACAAGAGGAAGGCGGTACTGCTATAGTGTGTTATGACACACTGGCAGATTTAGATTTGATTCCCTGCCCCTGTGGCAGTGTGCCTTTGTTCAGAACACCCCACCCCCCACCCCGGTCATAAAGAGCGTCCACTCATACACGGAAGCAACAAATGTTGAGCAGCTTGAGGTAATCTCTTTTTGAACCACGGAGGGTGTCGGCAGTATGATAATACATCGCCGTCTAAGTATACTGTGTACGAAATCTGCATGTCTTTGTCACATGTTACAGCCTGGAGTAAGGGGTTCCGAGAGGGGTGGCCGTCATTGACTGGTGATTCCAGGCCAGGGCAGGCAAACCGCTTACTCTATAGAGCAGCGGTTCTCAACCTTTACCACATCGCCCCCCTGGAAGGTACCGCTCTTTTTTCGCCCTAACGAAATAAGCTCGCCGCCGGCGAATTTTTTATTTTGTTCAAGGGCACACAATCATAGGTGAATGTAATGACTGACAAAGTAAAGTGGAATCCTCCTATAGTGTAAGCACATCGGATATAAGCAAGTAGAAAGATCGGTCCCTTCATATTTCCAGCAGTGCCAATGTACAAGTGCAGTTGAATCAGGATATAACAGAATTGTCTGCTATTATCTGACTGCACAAATCCATATTCAGAACTGCACATTTGGCTTTTAGAACTGCACAAATTGTGTAGAACTGCACGCTACAGTAAGCCCTGAGAAGTAGTTCTTACTTAATTAGTGCGACTTTTGCGCCTGTTTCGAGTCACATACTTTTTGGATTCGCCCCGCACCCCCCTTGCCACCACTTCGCCCNCCCCCCCCCCCCCCCGGTTGAGAACCGCTGCTCTAGAGTCTAGGGTCTAACATGTGACAAAATTATTGTTAATTTCTGCACTCCTGACACCTTCTGCGGTTCAAAAACTAATTACTGCTTTCTTGTGATTCACTAATATGATAGTTTTAACTAGGAAGGTGGCCAGAACCGGTGCAGTGTAGTGGCCAGAACCGGCATTTACAACCAACCTACTCATGTTAATTTTTGTGTCATCACAATCATGCCATATAAATTATACCATAATGACAGGATTATCATGCGATTATGCCACCCCAACTTTCTTTTCCATGCAGGTCGCCTGACCCCAAGGATATTTTTATCGTAACCATGACAAAAATTAACATGCGCTTCACCAAGTAATTAAGCCTAGACCGCCAAAATTAACTAGGGTAATTTTGTCTCGGAGTATAGTACGAGAATTCCAGAAGAAATGCGAACTTTTTTCAACGCTTTTCCTGGCATATTTCAGCCGAGAAGTTTTACTTTATGGCAAAGTGAAGGTTGTGTTATATACTATTCCATGGCGGTACGAACAAGTATGCGCAAGATTTCCACCTATATGGATCTGAGCTAACCTTTGGGCACCCCGTGATCACCCAACGCTATACATCCCAGAGGGGTTTGTATTTTCAAAACATACACACGGGTTAAATGCATGTTCCTCTGCGGCCTGGTAACATGGGCGGTGACACCGCCCATGTTACCAGGCATGTACAAGTACTCAAAATGTACTCAAATGTACTCAAATGTACTCAAAATGAAAATGAGGTCACACTGTGACCTCATTTTCATTTTGAGTTTTTATCCTTTCTCGCACTTGTACAAAATTAAGGACCAGTAGCCCTGTAGCTCATGCATCATTGGTGACAGTGACGGATGCTGTGGTTGTAGGATGCGCATGGACATGCCTCCATGATATGGCGATTCGGGGCGCATTAGTGATATGTCAGACTCCACAGAGGTTTCTGCAGCTCTTTTGGTCGGTAGGCAGTGTGCAAATGTGCCAAAAATAACCCAGCACATTCCACAAAGCACATAACGAGGATGCAGTTACCATGCTGAATTTGCCATTGGGTGCTTCATAAGTAACGAGTAGAAATACCCTCCCCGAGGGCACGTAGGCTACGTATGTCTTGAATATACGTATGAAATGTATGAAAATCGATAACTCTACAGTACGTATAATAACGTAAGTATGTACAGTACATTTTTGCAATCAGTGGAGGAAGAAAGGAATTATTCTCCCTTGCTGTTGGGTGACTATTCCCAGTCTATCTCAAGATTGTCTTCAAGATTTCATCCCGTAGTGTATACCTGTTGCTCCATTCTCGCACTTTTTGCGTGCAGCCGACTCCCTTTATGAGATTGGACAGAGTTTAATGGGCCTGGCCATGAGTTTGAGTTGAAGCCTAATCTTAAAGTATGCCGTGTAAAGAGACATCTGGTGGCCAACAAGTTGGAAACAAGTTGATGGCAAAGCGAGGGATTGGCACTACTTTGTACCCCCAAACCACAACTTGTCTGCTCTTGTTTGGCTTGGAATTATCCGACACCGGATGCTTCTTAACCGCACTTTCGGGGACCGCACCTGTTTTAGCCCAGGCCGCAAACAGATTTGCGGAGGATTAACCACGGGGCTATACCTTTTGCCATTTTCCATTCGCCACGTGTCATGTGTTGAGAATTCGGCTGCTGCGGTACCTAATTGATGCTAGTAAGTATTTGGCCCATTTCTTGAGGCTCTGGGGAGGATCTACCTTCCAGGAAATGAATATTCAACGACAAAGTTTGTTCGCCAAATGTACCGGTAATCCTCCCACCCCTGCCTTCCCCTTCGTGAGTTCTGTTTACCACCCATTCATCCCGCTTGTCTCCTAATGGTACCTTCAGACCTATAGGCCTGAATCATCAGATGGGAGGGCTACTACAACTCCTGGGAGCTTAACGTAAAGAGGGGGGGAAAAGAACAACTGGAAAATTTGCAAAGTTGGAATTGCTCCAAACTTTGCACTACAGCTGTTAATTGTGAATGATGGAAGGGGTGTGCGATATTGTACAAAGGGTACTTTGCTGTTTAAACTTATTTGAAGAAACGTTACACGGTGGTAATGAAACACCCAAGTTTTCAAAAGTAGAGCGCTAAATAGCACGTATGATTTGAGAAAATGTATTGGCTCAAAAGCAACTGTTCGAGAGCAACTGCATGCCTTAGTGACAAAAAAGTCGCCAACCATTGCTGAAAGTTTCCTTGGAACACCCTACAATATGGTAGTTGCTTAACTATTTTACTTACACTTGTTGCATTATTGCATCAGCAATAATTTCCGGAAGAAGTCCTAGATTAGCGGCAGATTTGTACCGTGATCCTTGGCAACAGGTGGCAAGTCATTTGTTTTGTATAGGTTGGACCTCACGCAAAGCAAGTTGCAAGGGGGTAATCACTTCGGTACTCCGGTGTACACCTGGGAGTGGTACTCCCTGGTACTCCTCAGGCACCTCACTCTTTATTACTCCGTGGTACTCCTTGAATTTGGTACTCCAGTGTACACTTTTCCGTCGAGTGATTACCCCCTTGGCAAGTTGCAATGGAAATGTCTGCATCTAAATCAGAGGAAGGAGGGAGAGGGGAAAAGTGCTTGTGTGTACTGTGGGTGTGGGTGTGTGTGAGAGAGATGGACAGAGAGAGGAGAAGGGGGGGGGAGCTTGTATACATTTAAAAATCCCCTCCGGCCGAGCAATGCAAGGGCCAAAAGGGTTCAAGTCCAATCGATGTGATGGACATCATTACTAGATTCATTAAGCGCCCTCGGGGTAATTTATACCTGCCTGCAGGCCAGGTATTCGGTCTGACTGCTTGCCCAGGGGCGAAGACACACTACCCTTTTCAATCACTGGCATTTCCACGCCGGGGATAATCACAAAAATTAAAAAGGAATCCCCATTGGCAAAATTATTTCCTCAGGACGGAATCGGGCCTAATGATCATTATTTCCCGGAGCCAAGTGAGATAGTGGGGTGAGTGAGGTAATACAAGGTCTGATGGTTATTAGCCACCTTGACCTGCGACACAAAATGTATGCTCCACGCAACGTTTCCGGACTCTCACAGTCAGCACGAACGTAGGGCTTGGAATTTCACCAGGGTGATTCCTCTTCGTACCTTCGTACGCTTATAATCACCGATCCTTATGATATTAATTTTTAAAGTTAAATGTTGGGAAAGAAAAAATATACAAAAATCTAATCACCTATTAATTTTGGATACATACATGAAAACAGAAAGAATAATGGAATCACATACACCTCAGTTGCGCTCATAATCTGTTCAAATATTATTTTGCTACAATCAAGTGTCATTCACGCCTGGAATAGAACATTTTAATTTCAGAATTGTGTGAGAGGCTATTGATGGCGAACATGCTCGTCTGTGCAGTCTAGTACTTTCCTGCTCACTCCAGCAGGGATGGAAGTACCGAACGTGCACTCTATGTAGATATTTTTGGGAGAAATAGGGACGTTGCTTCTGTTATGTGAATAGGCGAATGCGTTTTAAATGCCCGCTTTATTGGGTAACTTCCAATTACCGACTGTCACGTACTGGACGGTCACAGTAAAATTCAATTTCAAAGCGTCATGCAACTCTACTGGTTACAAACATTCTAGGATACACATATATAAATATTACATGATGAGTGGCCAGTTATCTGAATAACGAAGCTTCGCATAGACTATCAAATTATTAATGACATCAGTAGTGCCCAGGGGTTCACCCTGAAAATTTTTCTGAATTATTATGAAACAACATGTACAGTACTACAGTACAATATACTATACTGTGACGATGAGGAGGCAAAACATAACTCTTTGCTATGTGGTAATGGGTAGATCATGCACATGTCAGATTCAGCTGCCCATAAATACCTGCAACAGCTATTGGAGTTTACATTAGTCTTCATTTGTTATTTTACGAGGTCTAGGCCAGTGTATTTCATTTGCATAATGATGCCATATTGTGCTACTGTACTCTTGACATTTGGTTGGCAGCACTGTCTATGAACCGATGACGCGAGCTTATTATGCAATTATGGTTGTGTCAGTAAGTCATTAGTCATCGAATCATTGATATTAGGGCTGACCATTATTCTTCCCAGCATCACGCAATATCATAATTATTTTGTAAATGTTTTGTTAGGGCCGGTTGCCAAGGCTCACCACTCGACCGTAAAATGTACACTGGAGTACCAACTTCAAGGAGTACCAAAGCGTAGCACTAGAGCGTAGCACTAGAGCGCCCAAGCCAGATAGGTGAGTGGTGTACAACAACTACATTCTAAATGCCCATGCGGCTGGTGGCCGAGGGTCACATGTATCATGGGGCTGTCATCAGATGGAACGTTTATGTCTTTTTCATGGAAAATATCCATTTCTCCTTTTTGACACACTTGACGCTTTCGACTTATGACCACCTTCACAGGTCAAAGGCTCCACTGTGCGGCGTACCGTAGTGGTTAACCTTTGGGTTAACCCCTTGCCGGTTGCTCTACCTGCGATCTATCCAAGAACATCTCTTGAAGCGAATCGCTCTACAACCATCGCTCGCTTTTGGTTTTATTTTTTTTATTTTTTTAATGAATCGAAGAATGAGCTGAAAATTTTATATTTTATGTTTTTGCCTCTACCTTTCCGTTGCAGTCGGGGTGTGTGTGTGCTGGGTTTCCACTGCGCACGTTACAATTATTTGTTATTGTATTACGCCCACTGTGAAAGTTAGGGACATCAATCAAACCTAGGATTGTTTGCTTATAATTATGTAATAATTATATTACAGGCAACTGAGTTAGTTATATCATACGATATCCATCTGTTGAAATACATAGAGACTATAAGTTATCAGAATTTGGCAAGCAATAATAGGGATCGCAGTTAAACTTCAGCTACTAGGCCAACTAGGGTCTATTTTTACAGGAAAGAAAAACTGTGTTACTTTTAGTTCATAAATTCCCGGTGAATGAAAATTTTCTGTGTTTATGACTGTAGTCTTTTAACGCTTGGTCATGAAAATTCCCGCTATCCAGTGGGTCGTACATTTTTTTATAATATATTATTATTGAAAGTTTGATTTTCACCTCGCTGGCAAGCCGGATCACCATTGACATTTCCAAGGTACAGAGTGAGGCAAAAATTTGAGGTTAAACCAGATGAAACTACACTGTACTCCCGATTATAACTGGGCTAATGACTTCACGGATGTCGCCGGATAATCGGAAAATGGTCCTAGATACCGTAAAATGAGCTAGCTACAGGTTTTTAATGAACGACTGTACGTACCGTATTCTGCTTTAAATAAGATTTAGTGAAAATTAGAAATATTTCCTTACATTAATTTTTTAGTTTGTCTTCTGGAAAAAGTCGGTTATATTTCTTTGTTTGCGAGATATTTTTTTAAAAATCTGACTTTTATTTGTTTTAGCCATGCACGGATAATCCGAAACAGGGGTAATCCGCACCCGGATAATCGGGTGTACAAGAGGGCGACATGGTGGCGGAGTGGTTAGCGCCGCAGCCTTCCACCTCTAAGGTCCCGAGTTCGATCCCCGGGTCGGACGGATTATGCTTATGTGGATAGAGTTTCGATGGGTTCTCTCCGTGTTCACGTGGGTTTTCTCGGGGTTCTCCCGTTTCCTCCCGCAATCATAATCCATCACAGAGCAGGCAATGATTAAAGACGGTCAATTAAAAGACGATCCCCTAAAAAGCCCAAGGAGGCTTATCACGGGGTATCCTAATCGGGTGTACAGATAAAACAACTCATTATTATTATTAACACGAAATAAAATTTTGACCGATGGAATTTATGCCACCAGTAAAGTATAAATGCATCAGATGTCTGAAAAGTACGTATAACGTAATTTTATTCTGATGGTGGTTTTACTCGAGAAAACAAAAACAATAACACTGGAAAAACGTTGCAAATCTAAGATGTTGCTGCACACCATAGTGGAGAGTATAGAACGCCAAGGACAATATCAATATTTCGGAGAGAACTTTTTTTCGGTTGTTTGAATAAGTTCGTTAAAATCAAGGAATAGTTTTCTCTACCTAGGTCTACATGCATGCTGGAACTTGAGCTGCTACAGCGAAGGTGGTCGACAAAAAGTTTCAAAGGGCCTGGAAGAGTGGCCAAGAAACCATACTTAACATCATTTTTATCATGTTTGGTCGAAGATACTACATAGGCCTGCCTTGTGCCCCTCGAATTCTTGTGGTCGAGACCCCACTTCCTCCAGCCAGGCCTGCTTCTCCAGCTACTTTCAAAATCAAGCACCACTTACATATTATATGGCGCAATAGCATTCTGGCTTTCTCAGGCATGGTTGTTTTCGTATACTCAAGACAGTTCTTGCGACGAGGACAAGGATATGATGCGCCCTTCCATTTCTATGCCTAAAGTAATAAAAGATACAGACGCCGAGAATTGACACGTATTTTTAATCTAACCATGGATATCAAAACCGAGCTAACCCCAGTCAGAAAACTGGTGGCACTTGTTCACTTGTTCAACTGAGATCTGAAGGGTCTATTTTTTCTGGGAAGTGTCACATGTCGAGTTCACTTACATTCATGTTGAAACAATGCTTATCGGACACGTTGATACGGCATAGTACGCTTTCGTAGGATTCCCTCATCGCGCACGATATAAACCTGAATAACAAAAGACCATATTCTGATTGTGATTCATTATTTTAGGTTTATCCTTATTTTTGATTGTTGGCGCCAATGAACCTAACAATAGCAAGATACATCCTTGATCCATAATGGTCTGCCCTTAGTTTTGCAATTGGGCTTCCGAGTGTAACAATCATCATCCATATCATGCAGAATAGCATGGAAATTATGCGAATTTAAGGCAATAAATTTGGTTTGTATTACAGTCCTGTGTCAGTGCATTAGTCTAGCGAGATTTGAAAATAATAATGAAAATGCAAATCTCATTTACATGAGTGGTACCTCTCACAAAATGTGCCACCACATTGGCATCCATATACAGTACACGTACAATTTTTTTGGAAAATAATCAACCTCAAAGAGATATTAAAACTTGAATACAGATGGTATAGTCCGGGTGCTAAGGGGTTGAACTTTGCATTTTGTGACAAAAGTATGAAACTCGGTGCACTTGTTCTTTGGACACTTCTGATCATATCTGGACGTGGAGCCACGATGACCCACCCCGGTGGTGGTCCATTTCGCAGGGTTTCCATAACTACCAGATGCAGCATCCTTTTAGGACCTTGTATTGGGTGACAAAAACATGAAACTCGCCACAATATTGGTCTTTGGACACTTCTGAACATGTCTGGATGTGGGGCCATGATGACTGACTCCGCTGTGGGTCACTTGCAGGGTTACCAGATCTAACGGACCAAACATACATCTCTGCGAAGATCATGTGAATTGGGAGCTTGCATTCGGTGATAAAAACGTGAAACTCGGTACGGTAGTTCTTTGAACACATCTCAACATATCTGGACATGGGGTCACGGTGGGTGACCCCTGGTGGCCTCACCAGGGGTCACTATCGCGGAGTTGCCAAATCGAACATGTGTTGCACACCTTTACATGAATAAGGGCCTTGCATTCGGTGATAAAACACTGATAAAACATGAAACTCGCCCCAATTGGTCGTTGGACACTACTGAACATGTCTGGAAGTGAGGCCACTATGGATGACCCCGCTGGGGGTCACTCGCAGGGTTGCCAGATCTAATGGGCTCTCTAAGTCAACTCTGTGAATAGGGAGCTTGCATTCGGTGGCAAAGACATGAAACTCGGTACAATATAGTTCTTTGCACACTTCCGAGCATATCTGGATGTGGGGCGACGATGACCCACCCCGGTGGAGGGCACTATCATGGTGTTGCCAAATCTGACAGACTGTACAACATGCGTTTATGTTTGAATAGGGGACTTGCATTTGGTGACAAAGACGTGAAACTTGGTAGAATTGTTCTTTGGACACTTCCGAACATATATGGACGTGGAGCCACGATGACCCAC
>JYFJ02003260.1:0-44380 GCA_000934665.2 Catajapyx aquilonaris | reverse complement strand
AGAGCGAATACGCCAAAAAACATGGCCCGCATATCGCTGAAACCCCTGTCGCTCTTGCCCGCGCAAATAATAAAAATTAACGAGCGAGTAATGTAAACAACCCCTCCTCTAATGCCTTTATCTCGCAAAGCGGGACCAGAGCAAAATGGACATCGCCACAAACCACGCTGGCATATGGTAACCACATGTCCCTTTTTCCCCATCTGCATGTGTACTCGGTACAGAGGCTGGTCCTGTACCGAATACACATGGGTGTCAGAAATATGTTCTGCAATGTGACGTCGCTGTTTTGCAGCCCGTCACATATGGCTGCAGGCTTAAGTTGTGTCCGGGATTACTCCCTGATATCATTCCAAGCCGGTTCAACAAATATGCACGAAGAGTGACATATCGTGATTAAAATGCCCTGAGATAATATTGTATGTATATGTTTTATTTCCCTGCGACCCTGCCTGTTTAATTTCAGCTGAAGGAGTGTGTACGAGTTCACTGAACCGTCGGGTCGGTACACACACCATTTCAAAAAATATCTGCTAAACCACGACGAAGCTTGTTTTCCAGCGGGCCCCATATGACTCTGCTTAAAGGGGTGGCATCAGCATAAAGTTGGGGGTCGCCGGAATGGTACCCCCCAAAAAATCCGGTTGTCATGATCATCACAAACAGTGTGAGTGAATCCGGAGGATTTAACGTGGCAGAAGTGCACTTTCCCGGTTTCCAGCCTCGTTTGGGGAGCAGACGTGTGCAACCATGTCGACTCCAATCACTCATGTCTTTAGTATGCAGTGTCCTCCGTACAAATGGAGGTGACGTGTTTACCCCACGTCTGTCACGGAACAGTTTGCTCGATACCAATCGCGTCGACTGCTGCTGGGTTGGTTTTGGTGGGGGCTTTAAAACCGACTCGGGCATCGTTCAGACTTTGATTGACTGTCATCAAACCGAAATGGCGCGATGTATTCCATTGTTCCACACTACTGCGGTTTTCTTAATGGCTTGGGCAAGTTTATGAGCGTGCCAATGCTGGGCGAGGCGAGAGGGCGACATCAACTAATACATATGGAGTGAGGCATAATGTCGAATCAGCCTGTATCTAAATATGGCGAAAGAAAATGATCAAACAGGCGTTCATTTTTCCTTTTCCAGGCTCAAGAACAACAAGCAGGCAGCGGCAGCTACAGGAGAAAAATTATGAGGCTGCAGTTCGTGGGTCGTGCCAACTACTTTGTCCCCAGATTCATTCACATGCACACTGGAGTGGATTTATGAGCACCGCTGCTCGACCTGCCCCTACCAATTTTTTTCCTCCTAAAAAGTTCCCCTGGAACGTCCGAGTCAACTATATACAAGCTGCGCAGGTAAATTGGTAGGCATGGTTTGCTTTCCTAAGGCACCTGGGAGGCATGGCTTATTTCCTCGCCATGAAAGCCAGCTATTCGAAACAGGAGACGAGTACAATAATTCATCGTCAAGAAGCGTCCTAAATGCAATGTTTAGAAGTCTCGGTAAGTCTCTCGAAACTGATACAATTATTATCATCATAAATCAGCCATTTCAGGAAATGAACTACAGTTTCAATAATTCAATGTATTCGTAGCAGGTTATCAATATTGTGACAATCTCAACTGTCAGCGTGTCATTGACCCACAAAATACAGTAAATTGTAATTATTGGCGTGGTTTGCGACCTTTATATGCGAACTATGGTGTAATATGCTCACATACATGCGCACAAGTCACAGTATTATATTAATATCATTTGCCTAATTTAAATTTTGTTGATTTTAATTATTTCGTGTATTCATTACATAACTATACAGTACACTTTACTTAATATGTACTAGTTCACCGCGTTGATAAATAGGATGGATATGCAAATATACTGCATATCATACAGGAAATAAACACAGGTCCCGAGTTTCGAAAATTGTTGGTCAAACGTCCGTACATTTCGTAATAATGACGTATACACCTAAAAAACAACAAGTTATCACACAGACCGATGTCAAAAAGCGCGAAAACAAGCCAAAAGCCATAGCTTCTTTTCAAGGTTGTGTTTACGCCAATGAACACCTACAAAGCAGATAAAACACCGCCAAAGCCAGCTAATCTAGCGGGCTACTGGCTACAGCTGATTGGCTCCGATTTACATACCCGCCCCTGGCAGTCACGCCCGGTCGAATCGTTAGCATCATTAGACTCTCCGGGGATAAATATTTTCTCCCCCAAAACTCAAAATTGCAAACGGCGGCAGTAACGCGACCTATATCAAAACGCGCGCAATTCGGGTGCAGACAGCCGAGTGCGCCAAAACGAAGAGGATACGAAAATCAATACGACAGCACATCCATGAGGATGCCCAATTGAAACCTCAGGTTTCAAGAGGCCCTACAGTCACGGGTGGATTCAATGTCTGGCCTCTAATTAGGGCCTGTGCCTGTCAAATTATCGCGCCTGCAGCGACACTCCATCTTGACTCGACCATGGGGTAAAAATAGGACCCTATTTTTTATTAGCAAGTTCCCAATTGGAACAGGCTTGAACTATTTAAACGACAATGCACTGAATCGTTGTACAGTGTGAATCAAAAACAATTTCCATTAATTTTGAGCAACACCGCTCTATTAGATGCCATTCAGTTGACTCCATATTGTATCCCCCAAAAATGTAGACGGTCCATTTACTTGTAGTTGTCAGCTCTGAACTTATAACCGGATTACGGAGCCGTGTTGGAGTCAGTGTTGCAATTAGGATGACTAGAGGACGGATCCAATCGCTGCCAAATGGAGTCCTCCTTTCAACTCTTTTCTCCCAATTACCTCTTTATTCGTGGCTCATTGCCCCTGACAAGATGTAATAAAACGGAATCCGGATGAAAAGGGAACTGAGCAAGACTTGCCTGTGGCAATAATCCGGTTCGGCTCAGATTGCAGTACAAACACTGTTTTAATTGTTGGGGGCGCAACTTGATTTATTCCATGGACAGGGCTACAAAACCGTGGGTAATTTCATTAACGGAGCTGCATTTTTCATCCGCAATGTAAATACGCGTGCTGCAAGCTTATACATTCCCACAAAATTACAGCGGGCCTCCGAACGGCAGGCCAAATTTAATTCGCGCCCAGCTGATAACTTTAATAATAGCCCTATAAATAAAATATACGCTGCCTTTAACGACATCCACATGATACCCATGAATCACTTGCCAAATTCTGGACGCCAGCATAAAACTGGAAAAGCGAGCGAAAAATCGAGAGCAGCCGCTGTTGGTAATGCGATTAGAAGCGACCCCATCGGACCAAACTTTTCGGCCAGATACACTTGTAACGTTGCTCCAGAACTTCGACCATCTTGTACTAAAAACCTATCAAAATTGCTTCCTGAGAAACGCTTCCCCCCTCGGCTTATCTTTACGTTCTACTCTCTAAATAGGCGTGCCACTAACTTGCAAAAAGTGCTATTAATGTTGCACTATACGTGTCACTAAACCAGCTACATGCGTGGCGCTTAAATGTACAGCACAATGCTTGTTAACAGACAAAGCACC
The DNA here is from genome assembly GCA_000934665.2 of Catajapyx aquilonaris. Classification (NCBI taxonomy): domain Eukaryota; kingdom Metazoa; phylum Arthropoda; class Diplura; order Dicellurata; family Japygidae; genus Catajapyx; species Catajapyx aquilonaris. Next base: position 40,834 of record JYFJ02003260.1, on the reverse strand, counting down.
GGGAGCACTCCCCAGTCGAGCACAGAAACAATGAATCTGTGGTAATGTGTCTGCATGCAATCGATATCATGTGTATTAGCATTACGTCTACGTCAAATGATGTTCAGTAGCATGTAGTCAAAATAATGATTCTCACATAACTTACATGTGCGCCATATGTCACACGCTTTTAAAATTTTATTCGCCATATTGTGTATCCTCTCTCTTATACCCAAGCACTGCATGATGATCCGGATATCATGTAGTTTCTGCATGCAGGAAGCTGCTAATGAGTTAATCTCATAATCTAATGGCGCCCGCTAGCACCCTGATTCGTGAAAATTCTGCCAAAACTCGACCACAACCCAATATTTCCAAGAGAATCTGCCTAATGCATCATACAGTCCATATGCTCATTATCACTCGACTCATGCAGCCAACATACTGCACGTCCCTCGCATCGACTACGCCCATGCATACTGTGCTATTTGGTGAAATTGCAAAAACAGACATCTGATAAAAATGCATGTTGAGGCTACATGTGAAGTAATCTCTCTGAATGTAATCGAACAGTGATAAAAGTCCTTCAAATTGCTCCAGCAGCAGGATTTAGCACGTTTTGAAAATTCCCGATGAATTGGTGGACGTGGGCTTCTTCATCTCGGTAAAAGATGAGTTCTCTCNCCCCCCCCCCCTCACCCCAACTACTTCCACTCCCACAAGCAAGGGTTTCCACAAAGGGCCACAGCCTCAGAATATTCCCATCTTTCAAATGGAGGCCACGGCATCCTCAAAAGACGCTGCTCTTCAGGAGGCTGTGGGCTCATTTCCCGCCCTAACTGCTGCCTCGTTTCCTGCATTCACGTCACTTTTGCCAACAAGCCCCTGAGATACCGTCGACTTGCCCACATCTATTTTTTAACCTATACCTCTCTCCAACGGCCAGCTTTTTTTTCTCTGTTGGGTTAGGTCAAGTTCGAGAACCAAGGGCGTTCCGGAGTAAAAGTCGGTCACCTATATGCTGCCAATTTTCTTCTATAGAAAAATCGTGCAAAAATGATATATTAAGGTTAGCAAAGTTTCGCTTAAGATGAAAATGTGTGCTTATACCAGCAGCTGTTTTTCACTCTGGGCTGAAGGTTCTTAGAGAAACCTTATGTCCCGGAATCAAAATGAATTCATATCTGCGAATGCATATTCATGAGCTAAGATTTAGGAGGTAGACTTTGGAATAATAATTGAAAGTGCAGGGGTGCTTGAGGGCTTTTGCCAGATTCTGATTATCACAAGATATTACAGTTCCTAATGGGAGTTTTATGAATGCAGCAATAAAATGATGGATTTCTCCTGGAGGTACTCGCGCACCTAAAGGGCACAGGGTGTCTGCATACATATGACATACTTCGTACATTTAAGACCACCTGCAGGGACCTCCGCAGTGTATTTAATTATATCCTGGTAACCCATCAGTGGTCGCCAGTCCGCAATGACTGACATGTCGCAGAGGCCATCATTTTTCAAGCCGGTCGTGACAAGTGAGGCTCATTAGTCGAACTGTGGATGGTATATACACACCGTGCGTTTCACAGTGCGCAGCATTTGTAACCAGCTGTCCGGCTTGAAATTCGTGCCATTGCTTCGGCCAGACACGCCGTTATCTGTCCTTTTTACACCAACTGACAGGACGCCATGCTAATTATTCACCGTGGCTGCACTGAAAAATCTGCGCCCCTTTCCCATTTCGTTATCGCGATCAAGCCCGGGCTTTATGAATCCACCGAGGTGGAAGTACTTCACTTTCTGGGTATTTTAATGCGAAATCCGTCCGTTGGGGCCACGCCCCTGGCAACTTCTTTCCTGGGTATTTTCATGCGACATCCGACAGTTAAAGAGAAATTGTGGTATAAACCTCACCAACTTTTTTTGAAGTGGCCCGCTGTGTTAGGCGTGATGGCTAAGGCAGGAAAGCACGCTTCAGTTGCCAAAAACTGGGTCGGCTTTAACGGTATTAAAATTTTAAACTTCACAGTACAGCAATCACGTTCTTATCCGCGAATTTGCAACGAATAGTATATGTATGAAATGCACTTCAAATCTCCGCCAATATTAGGCATGTTGAGACTTATTTCAAAATGTGTACAGTATATCTCCCCTTTTTTTCAAATTGGAACCTCGCCTGTTATACGCATCCTCAGGCCATAAGAAAGAAGCACCGAAGACAATTATTAAAAGACGAGACTCCCTGGAATTCTTGCTTCTTTTAGTTCTAATGCTTCTACCTGAGCTTTGGAAGCTCTCGTAATTAAATTTCTCGCGCGAGTGCCCAATTTCACTCGCCCTGAACTTATCATCCGAAGGCAATTTCCCAGCACATATGGGCTAGGTCCTCGTGACTGGTGCTTTCTCCGTATATTTTGGTTGGGTGTTTCCTCTATTACGTGTCAGCTGTGCTCCCAAAATGCAAGGCAGACTTCGCTAAATCAGTGCAGCTGGCATTTACGTAAGTTCCTTGTGAATGCAGTCGTTTAGCATTTTTCAGACCGAATAAGAAACCCATTTTGCGGCGCATCATTATTTTGCTCTAATTATGGAAACAGAAATTACTGTGCAGAACACAAAACAATTAGTGCCTGCAGCTCCCTCTGGAAAACGCCATACCCACTGGGATTTAATCAACATGCATAATCAAATGCAAGTCACAATGCCATTTGAAAAGTCATGCGTATACTGTACAGTACCATCACCACGGGGAGCTGTAGCAAAACAATGTTATAAAAACAAAGTACGTACGGTACGCAAAAACTGAAAAAAATAGTCGAAACTCACGGGCTCCAAATGGCTCGAATCAAATGACAACTTCGCTACTTGTAACATGGTACGACCAGTCCAGTGACACATTATGAACCGCACTTGCTGGTAGCGATACATGACAACAAGTTTTCTGCACAAAATTTTGCATACATTGTTGTTACAGTGTACCTCACATAAACTCAGTTTACATATAGAACCTAAGTCTTTTACTGTCCAATATTTGAGAATCAGCGAGGTTTCAGCAAAACCACTTTTCAGACTGTCTCTAATCCAAGTAATCTAACCCATCATTAAATAAAACATATGTTACAGACCAATCCCAGTTACTTAGGCTGTAAACAAACAAACCTGTAATGAATATCAGTGCCGGCTGTATACCCTTGGGTGTTGGTGGCCACATTGGACTTGCCAGACATTGCAACTCCGCACGCAGTGACTCACGGTTCCGATGTGTAACTGTTCAATACTTAATGCCCTACATTTCCAGCCAAACGCTGGACCACTTCTATACATAACCCCAGGCTAGAGTAAATTTTTTAACCTAATTAATGCTTTATCAGCGGTGTTTCAACTTGGCCCTCGATTTTTACTGCGAAACATCAGGGTGCTATGCAAAACCAGACAACCAACTTCCTCTGTATTGCCTCTGGGAGCAAGTCTTTTAAAACTAGCAGCCCGCTAAAAGTTTTCATCGCATTTGAAGCAAATGAGCATCAAAATAACGGCAACCATTTTCATGAAACATTTCAAGAATTCAACATGGTACTTCGGACACGGGTGTTAAACGCGGTTCACATTCTTCAAAAAGTTGCACCTAAAACCCGCAATTAAATTCCATTCAACCTGTATAACACACTGCCTATTCTTGCTATTCCAACTATTCCTTCCGCACATATGCCTCCAACGACAGCTGGATCAAGGAATGCATCCAGCGGCCAACACACGCAGGAGATGGTTGCAACTTTGTGAGGTGGATAAATTCCGTGACTCTGCTGCTTCTGCTGCCGTATGGGTCACACGTTGCAAAGAGGAATAGTTTGAGTAACTTGGGCCATTTGCGTGAAGGCGTCTGAACAAGATTTATGCCCTCAAGCAGACAAGTCTCTCCTATGGCTGCTGGGGGGAAATATTCTCTCCCACTTGAATGTGAGGCAAGTTCACATGGAGAAAAAGTATGTGCAGAAAGCCACCCAGCATTCCTCACATCGATAAGTGGATAGGACGGCTGTCATTGACACCTTCAAAATTTGAGCAACATTCTACCAGAAGCCATTACTAATTGCACACGAATTTTTCGAAATCATTAAGCCTCACTTTGCATACTTGAATCCCAATCAGAACGCCTCATGAATGTGAATTCTTTACCAACAACCGACTGTCACTGACACTTCCACTTGAAAATTGCTCCTGAAACCCTCCAAAGGAGACTCGTCAAAAACTTTCCCCCTTTCCTTCTGGGAGCACCCAAATCTCTGATATTTACCCACTCCCCATGTACACATTACTTAACGAACTTGGATTCCTATATTTGCAGACCCAGCAGTGAATTTTAAATCCTAAATCTTCCTATATTTGCTATAGTTTGACCTAAACACTGCCGTTTGATCCTGGCGGTGCGAGATACATGCATTTATTCAGAGAAACGCTGGAATAAATAGTTCAAAACTGTGCATATTTCATACACGCCCGAAGGTATTGTAACACTCCCTTCATAAATATGTAGGCACGCCGCACACACCAGCACTTTTAACCGGTTTTTGAACGCATCTTCATCTCCGATCGTAAAGCCGAAACATCCTCCCCCTCTTTTCATGAAATTCACAGCAGCCAGGCCAGATTATCCATCACGGGACGAGGCGAGCATTGACATGCAAATGATGCGGGTTAATGAAATTCTGCGGCGCAAGAATGTGCTTTATTGCCAGTCATGCAACATCTCTAGGGTGGGCGGTGTGTGTGTGTGTGTGTGTGTATAGAGATGGGAGGTGCCAACCTCAAGAGACGTTTGCAGTCCCCTTTCATAAAGTGTCAAACCGAGCGTGAAGAAGAAACTGGCAAAATGCTGGGAAAATGGCATGCGAAATGCCACCTGAGACGTGGTGACCGAGAGCCCCAAGTTGCTCAATCGAGAGTTCAGGTGACATCTAACAATATTCACTGCCCCTGGCAACCCTGCAGCGAAAAGGGAAAAGTGGCTCGTTTACAAGAGGCCGCTGCTGTCCTACGCTATAGCAGTAACGGATGTAACACAATATATCCCCCCAAAAAATCAAAATATTACGTGACATATGCTGACTAAAATTTTGTGCAATAATTCCCTAGATCCGTTCCTGTCAGTCAAGCCGGATCTCTTTGAAATCCGGATAAGTTTAGATGACTGCTGTAATCCCATAACGTGGATCGCAATACATCCTTACATCAATTCGCCTGTAAGCCACCGAATCAAGTGCAGAATCCAGCGGATGTAATCAGAATACGACTTTCCAGTTACTTTCGCGGGTGGCAGCTTCAATTCCCTGAACATTAGTTACGGGAAAGGAAAATGAAATCTATAATAATATCTGGAGGGACCTGCAACTCTTTACAAGAGCTCCTTGCGTTTCCCTATGGAACGAAAAATTAATGAACATCCGATGTCGAATTCAATCTTCGCCCGAATCCGCACAAAATCTCTGCTACTGAAAAACCTATTACTTATATAAGACTTCTCTCAGGAAGAAAATCCGTCCCTCGCGAAAGAAGGAATGATGGCCTACTGTATCATTCCAGAATTCAAGCCGGTAACTTTCCTCCAACTCTATTTTTAGTTTTGATGTAGGAAGAAGCGGTAGGAAAGAGAGGAAAAAGGGGGCGCCATGATACCGTTATAAAAACATCCCCAAAATTTTGTTCTGTCAACAAAGTCGCAACTTGGATACGATCACTAATAACATCACGAACAATTAAATTAACTAGGGAGATATTTTGGCACAACTTCCGCTGTGTGGTGCAGCAAAAAAGCCAAGTTTTAACTGCATTACGAAAGACAAGACTTATGAACTAACGTATTTTGCCCCGTTTTTTTTGTATAAAAAATAATCCAGTATTTCTTGAATGCTGACCCCACTATTATGAAAATTTTTGGATACCCACCGAAATTCCAGGCCTCCTGAGCACTACTTGTCCCTCATTAAAATTGTGCGCTAAAATATTTGGCCAGACACTAATGATAACAGATGAGGCTACCCTGCAGCTACATGAAGTCCCCCGGATTTACAATATTACAGGATAATTATCGTCGGATGGAAGTGCACTACCCTGATGACGCGTATTTTTTTTTTAAATGCGGACTGACCAAGCGTCACAAAGCCTCTTTGGGCCATAAATCAGCCTTAGCTAAACATGAAAGGCTGTATCATTTCGCAGGATCACGTAAGCAGTTACATAAATTCTGCACGACTCTGACTTTGAATCCCGGTTGCCTAAGATAATTCCGGGTGTCATAATGCCCTCTCTACTGGTGACTTAATTCCAGACCAGTTGGTGTAATGTTGACATTGAGCCCCATGCAAACAAGTGCTGGCGGCGTCCATGCCCCCAAAAATTATGCCCTTCCCACAAGGGATAAAAGCCCCCCCGCTATCAGCGAACCACTTCAAACCCCTAGCAATAATTCACTCCACAGCGTATCTTCCTACTCCGATTCTGTTCCGGATTGTTATCCGGGCTCATCTGTGTAAACTATTATGTTGTTTCAGACTGTAACTAAATTAGACATGGAATGTACCTAAAGGGATGTTCGTGAATTTATTACGCAACGCTCACAATTAGGGTTAGAAAGAGCACGCAACTGCTACGGGGCATAAGGCGAAAAGCCGACCATATTCGGTTCGCAAATTTTGAACTTTACTTATAGTATTGCGGACATTGTGGTTGAGTCTCACATTACTTTTGGAACAATCTGAAGTGGAGCATATACTTTTCCAGCACACACTAGATATACAGTATAAACGCATAGTCCACGCTTCAGGCACTTGTAAGACCTATATATTATCAGGCCATATGACCAACACGCAGAGGGACAGTAAAATTTCGCTGCATCACATCGGGCCTGTCTATTTCTCCCTTCAAAACAGCAATACCATATCCGCTCTGATCTCCTACCAAGGCGAAAATAGACAGGTCCAATGTAGTGCAGAGTAATTTCATCAGCTCGTAATACAGTGTCAGAGTACGATGGGACATGAATAACATTGCCTGATTAATTGTGTTAATAGTACATCGTGAATATCGCCTCGTGGTTGTGTATAAACGGATTGTCTCTGCCCTCAGACCCTTTTCACTGCGATTAGAATGTCATCAGTTCATAGTTGCCAAATTTGGCAGTTGTTCAATACTTAACTACAATTCACGGTAACGACAGGATGGAGACAAAAAAACTCTCTTGCAACAACTTAGGGTCTTAGGCCAATTATTCAAATATTACTTCTGCTTATCTACCATTCCATAATGACGAGCCAGTAGTTCTGCATAATAATTGTTAATGTCAATCATGCATCCTAACGATGTGCTTAAAACTTGCAAAGCTGACTTCGGGGTAATCATTAATTTGCTGCAAACAATGGCTGATGTAAATCTGAACAAAAACATGCGATGAGAGCCACTTTGAAAAACTTGAGACTCCGCCGATGCACCTGAGGAAATTCTCCAGTCCCTAATTGCAGACCTTTCCTTCCCTCCCTTTCCCCTCCTCAATCGATACAATTTCCCATAACAATCACAAATTTCCCTGGGGGAAGTTGGCTTGACGGAGGTACTGTAGGTAGGGAGCCAATTTCAATCTGCAGCTCCACAAACCATCGTGTATGCATACCACCACCGCTCTACCCCTCCCCACACCCACCCCCCAAAACACTCTTCCAGAACACACCCGCTCCTAATTACTCCTAGTCATTAGTACCCACGTATATAACATTTCGCATTACGGCTTCAGACTAATCAATTCATTTACGCGCGAATCTTGTATCCCCCGTAATGATACGGTGTATCCCTTGGCATTTAAGCAGGCTGACCTGGTTTATATGCAATGCGCCTAATCCATAACAACACACTTCATTAACAAAACTCGGCTTATAATTACAACTGATAGCTTTTATTGGTGGTTTGCAAACATCTGCATAATGGTAAATGAAATTTCGAGGCTTGATCAAATACAACTGGCTGGTTGTAAAAGCCATTCCGGGCGATTTTCGGTCAACAATGCAGCACAATTAGTCGAATTAGCATATCGTTTTCTACAATATCGTTTTGGATATGCTTTTTTGGATCAGTCCGAACGGTGACAGTAATCTCACGTCCAGCTAGGCCGGGCACTTTGAACGCTTCGGACACTGGCTGGCCGCAAAGGTAATCCTCCAATCCTGGCAATGGAAGACCGCCGCAGTTTTCAATGGTGCCATCGCTTATTTTTATTGCGGGCTCATTTGCAATGGTAGTTAGTTTTGCTTGCTGCCCAAACGTTAAACATATAAACAGAGGAAATCCCCGGATAGGAAGTGGCTCCGTCGCACCGCAAACAACCGGCCTCCATTTGGCCAGATGTAGTGCACAGGAACAAACATTAATTCTTGGGTCTTACCAAGGATTATCTGACACGGACCATTCGTGTTCTAGTTTCTACTGGATTTATATCAACCTAGGCTATTACTGATGTGTTCTTTACTCGCAACTTGCTGGATGGACCACGCCATGCAGACCACGTTTCCATTTCACAGGCATTATCCCTCGAGAGTTGTGCAGAGTTACCTAATACGTAATACAACAGCAACCAAGAGAGAGAGAGAGAGAGGCTCAGCTCATTCCGCAGTAAGATATGGCAGGTGTCATTGGAAAGGCAAAAAGTATAGAACACCAGCAGATGTCAGCACCATTTTTTCCACCACTATGGCGACATTTGGGATAGTTTTTACCTATTCTTTCACCGTCACAATAAAGGGATCCAGCTTACATGGAAATACACTATTTCTCTTCCTTTTGCTCGTTCCCACTTCCTTTTTATCGACACAAACATACCTCTGCCTATACTAAGGACCTGGGCCGATGACACTAGAAGCCATCTGACGTCAAAAAAGTATTACCTGGAACTCTCGAGTGTAGGAGAGGATAGAAAGAAGACACCACGTCATTAAAGATGCACATATTTTTGATAGAGCAAGTATATTTTCAACTGATATGCACAACTGGGCGAATACTGTACTTGAGACGACACTAACTGACTCTATATGGAAGCATATAGTCAGCTTTGCTTCATATTTAGTTCTCATTTTCTAAATCTCAAAGCAGTTTCGAGAAGAACCTCGCAGCCAAACATGTCACCGAAACCAGGCTAAGAATTGTTACAAGTTTAAGGCTTAAGACAGAATTAATAATAATCAAAGAGTATTAAGATGCTTAAGAGTGCTGCTAGTGGCACCGCAGCAAAGCTTTGCACAACTAAGAAAACGTCACAGGTTTAAAGACACATCGAGACTGACGCTCTGAGACGAATTCAGTCATGAATAATGTGATTATTTTCCGAAGGTGTGCCTTATCCGCGGATAACTGAAAGAACCTTTCCCTAATGAAATTATTAATGCAGAGGAAACACTTCAGCCCCGAAACACTTAGGAGGGGGATTGATTTAGCAGGGTCTGGTTCCGAAAGAGCCTAATCCTCGGAGATATAAAAGCACACTAAAATCCTCCAATTTCATTAACTTCAGTCGTTGTTTACCTTAAAAAATCGGTCCGCTTTGCAGTGAAATACACCGTCTCTCAGATCATAATTATTGCACTTCGTCGGAAATGGTGAGTGTAAGAGCCACTTGAATTTTTAAAGGTTTAATTGCTCGGATTGAAATAATCCGGCTGCTGAACAAATTATTTTGGCATAGTGCCTCGGGAAACCAGACTAGTGCCCACTTATGAAAGTGACTTATACGGCCAGCCGGCTAATGAACACAATGCTACCTACAAGGTGTCGGGAATAAATGCCAACGACGTCTGAATTTTGTATCGGACATAATACTGCATATTACATGTCAAATTATGGCATTGCGGTACTCGGACAGGAGGGTCATCCCTTGGAACATTTAAAAATAATGTAGGCCTTATAGAGACTATAACGAGTGAACGCATGCTAATGTCAGAGTATCTCCATATGCTGTATATTATGTAAGCAAATGAAATGAAGGGTTATCGTGGGGGAAATAATATTTCTTCGCTCCTTAAATCAAGTCACTGTACTTGTCAAGGTACTGTAGGCTATACCTTCGCAAAACAAATATCAATATGGTAGTACTTTTACGCTAGCAGCCTGTTAACCAAACTTCACAGTTCCCTTACACCTGAATTATTAACACAATAATCATCCATGCATGAATTCACCCCATACGGCCACGCGTTGATATAAGTCAGAAAAATAACCCAAGAATATAACCTTCCCAACGCCACGGAAAGCACAATAATTAAAATGTGCAACGTCATAATCAGGCAAGTGCAATATTCTGTATTAATCAAGTCTCAGCTGTAGAAAAAACCCAGCCATATTACATGGCACGCTGGATGAACACTAACAAGATTAGCAGCTAACTTTCCTACTGGCCCTCGCCTTATTATCATTTGGAGCGATTGAGATTAATGAGAATTAACTGCTGCGCCGGAATTTCAAGGGAAATAAATGCGGATTAGAGGGTCGAAAGAGGAGTGCGAAGGAATTTATATCCATTTTGAGACCCCGCGCGCCTGCTTCGCGACAGCCAGAAAAGAACTGCTGAATTATGGCCTATGTTTTCCTAATTAGTGTGCGTGACGCGCGGAAGCAGGAATTGGCCATAAAATGCGTCAGGAAGGGGCCAAATTATCATCGCCCGGTGATGGAGTAGGCCGTCTTCTCCACTCTCCCCACTTGCTGTTTTATTAGACGGCTATGTACCGTCTAATCAACATTTCAAATTGCCTCGGTTAAGGGCCAGTCTACTGTTGTTGTAGGTCTCAGCGCTCACCGCAAGAACAGGGTGAGGACAAAGTTTGATGACGATTTCAATCATCAAGAGCCATGTTAACATAGTGGTTCCTTCACACCTACTTTTACTGATTGGAAACATACATTTTGGACACATTAATGCCAAAAATGATTCATGTTTCACACCTAGAAAGAAGCCAACCTATGGCTACCGGCACGAACAGTTGAAAACGACATCAACTCAACAGCTTAGCACCAAATTACCTCGCAAAATAAGAAAACATATGCGACCCCATATATTGCAGCAATAAATGTTTATTACATCCGCATCAAATCACAATGTTCACTTGTCGTTCTAAAGGCAATTGGGTTTGGGTCCCATGATTGCTCTTATTACCATGTGTCACAGCCGCTATTATCATGACGGATAGACTACTATCTAGACCATAACGTTACCAATCAATTGCGAAACATGGCCCTAGACTCCATTTGTCCACCCCAAAATAGGCATTGAAAAGTTCTCCCGTTAAACCCTCCTCTTTGCGGTTCCCAACATCCCAGCCATTAAAGTTAACGGCTGTAAATAACTTGTGAATTAACCTGTACGCTAACGACCGATACAAACATTCATTATCGGTAGCGACACCGCCTGATAGCCACAGTTAGAGAGACCTGTACGTACTCCCGCTGGGACAGGCCAGGGAAAAAGCCCCACAATAGACGATTGTACTCCACAGTCTAGCACAAAAAAAAAGGCCTGGAAGCCGTGGCTCTATTGCATAAATCTGAGCCGGCTTTCACCTACTGGGAACAGGCCCTTTCAGGCACCTGACGTCACCAGTTACTCACACAAGTTGCTCCGAGTTGCCCCATGGCAACAACACCTGCTGGGTACGCCAGGCAACGTCCTACTGGCGCCATCACGCGGTCAATCACACATCGCCACCTGCAAGCCCTCTATAAAAACACACGCCATCATAAATTGCCTTCCGGTTTTTTTTCCGGCTGGCCGAAATTCAATCGCGAATCGCTCCCCGCTAATCCCGCCATTTGACCCAATTAAACCCGCAGCAAAGACGATCCCATCGCGCCGTCACCACCCTGCAAATCAAACACACACTTATGCCAGGCGCGAGGGTTTTCAATGGGCCAGACGCAACAGGCACAGCTTCCCATTTTAGGTCCGGGTTGGATTAAAACCGGGACTGGTGACAAGTGACAACAGCTTCTGCTCCGCCCGTCACATTTCACACACAATTGATGGAGGACCACGTGCGGACCACGCAAATGAAAAGTTTACCCCCGCTCTGTTTACCCCTCCAAAGTAGGGGGCCATAAAAATTTAATTAGAATAGTGCAATGTAGCATTCATTTCCCGTTTCGCTTCATCGGAGCCGCCAAATGGCTCCGGCTCACCCAATAAGAGCCCAAATGAGGCTTCAATCATGCCCAGTTAATGAACACTCACTCGGCGTTCTTCATTCCGGGCCTGGACGGAATGAAACACTGCGGACTTGCTTTTGCACCACTTGTAGGGCCTATATAGTGTATCAGGGAACTGACGTGCTGATCATGTCAAGTGCGCATAACTAGATTATGTGTGCAAGGTACTTGCAAACACTCCATCATAACGCAGTGTTGGAGCGGTGTTTGTGCCTTTGCCATTCAATTAGAGTATGGCATGAAGTGGCTGATGTACCGAGTGTGCCGGAATTAACCGTGATGATTCCCGCCCACTACATGTGTAGGATCATTCCCTTGGACATGGCCTCGGATAGCCCATAATGGCAATCATCCAGCACATGCATATAGGGCATTTCTCGGTACTTGATTTGCTTTGTGCAGCAGTCAAGGTTCGAATTTAGATGTTATGTTGATGGATGGTCATAAATCGGGCCTGGTATATAGTAGCAATCCGCTTGATTGGACGTGGATGGCGGGTTACTCCTGGGACATGCGGGGCTGAGTTTGTTTCCACAATTATAGTAATAAACTGCGCAGCAATTTTTGTTTGAAGTTACAGGGACAGAATGGAGGCCCGCTAGGCAACAAACCGTCCAGAATCTGCAGCACCCAACTTTGCAACAGACTGCACCATACAGCAGCAGACACAATGTACTTGCCAATTTTTCCCAACGGTACCGTATTTAAAATTATCAATATATCGTAAATTTTATGGAAAAATTTTATGGAACTCACTCTCTCTCTCTCGCTCTCTCTCTCTCGCTCTCTCTCTCTCGCTCTCTCTCTCTCTCTCGATCTAACGGACAATCACTCTTTGCAAAGAGAAGCGATATTCAGAGCTGTGATATTAGAGTTATAAATAATTACTCTGCCGCATTTAAAAATAGTTATGAAGTTACTGCAGACATGTTAAGTCCCACAGGCTGAAAGCCCCAAATGAATTATTGGGTCGTATGAAACATGTGTAGCGCAAATTATTCGGTACTTAAAACTCGTTATTTAAAATAGGTGTGAATAGCTTTACACATGGGGGAAATTCGAGTGGCAAACCTTCTCTAATAACCAGCAGAGTTCTATAATTTAAATTTTCTTTTCAAGCTCTCCTCTGAGGCACAAAAAATATCAATTATGAATACTCACACTGTAACTCCACACGTATTTCCCTGGCCGCAGAAAAATTTCGCAGTGGAGAGAATCAAATGTAAAAAAAACTGCCTTTTTTCTCATTAAAGTACAACCAAATTATTCCGTCACGCCAGGTCAACGTTAAAGTCAACTTATAGTCTAGCGTGATCCAGGCAGTGCTCAATAGCTTACAATAGAATCCCCAGAATGCCCCCGATATTACCAAGTACTTATACAATATTAATCAACAAAGAGCGAAGTTTGCATAAGTGATTATTGATTACCCACCATAGCCGCTGAACTAATCAAAACTTCATTTTTGCCCCTAATTCATTTTCAAAAAATACATATGGGAAATCTCGGCGTTGCTTTGGTAATATGCAATTTTTTCCTCAAATAAGCGTACTTCAGGTTATGATTTCCACTCAGTAATTAAATAACTTACCTACTAACTCCGTCACAAAATTAGGTATATCCAAGTACCAAAGCAGGTATACTAAAATATTCTCATTATTAAATTCCTTATTACATTATTCAGGTTTTTCCCCTGTGTTGTGCCACCTCTTCGCCATTGGCTACATTTTTATGTACAAGCCGAATTACCCCCACATGGCAAGTTGACAGACCTGTATAAATCAGTACAGAAATCGCCAGTGTACTCACAGAGGTCAGCAAACAAAGTAGCGCAATGAACGACCCAGACCTGCAAACTTGCTCAATTCCACTGCTCCACTGCAAACACAATCCCAGGAGAGGAAACAGTCTCGACTTCCACTTATTACCATCAGAGAAAACCCCCTGCACCTCCTCCACCCTCGATAAAAAACAACACAAAAAAATAACTCCTTCCCCTCCTTGCAATCTACTCCCAAAGCAAACTTCTCTTTCCCGATACTTGCGCTGAGTAAATAATCGAAAAGTCTTGCCATTTGGACCCCCCTCTACTCTGTGTGAAGTTGCCAACCTGGCCTTATGGGGGTCCAAAAATCTAGATCAAAAGAGTCAGCCGCCCCCGCTACCTTACCTTTTTTTTACTACAGTATTTTTCTTTTCCCTTTACTGCCCGAGTCCGAGTGCCAAAACCCACTCACTTCTAGCGCAAGTCATTTGGAACTATCAAGAAGAATGGTGGCGGCAAGAGGACCCTTTTTTTTTGTAAAAAAAATTTTTTTTTTTTTTTTGCTTTCATGTAAAGGCGGCCTTTTCACTTGGGAGACTATTGTTATCGACAATTTGCACCGTGTCGGAAGGCTGGATTTATCACCACCAATGTTCTGAAGAAATCCCCCTTCAGAGAAATAAAGACACTCTTGTCCTTTTTTTGGAAGGGGGTGGCCTCAATTTCGAGGCTACTTTCAAAAGTGGAAGGACCCGAAAATTTTCCAATATGCTTAGCAACCCGTGTGATGAAATGGCCAGGCAATTGTTAACATCTGCATTGGACCGTGTGCTCAAAATCGTGCCTGTAGAGACGGAAAATCTGGACCACATGTTCAGCCTGCAATGACAATATTCCAACTTACTCGCATCCGGCTTCTCTGATGAGAGACTTTCACTGCAAATTTAATACTGGACCAAAATTTAAAACAAAAGAAAATTGAAACAGATTGAGAGCGCACACTGAGTACTCGGATTTTCAAAAATCCCCGGATTTTGCTGAACGTTCGGCAACTATGGTCAAGTATATTAAGGAGCTTAAACAACCCTTTACTTTTTACAGCTTCAGGAATAAGTGCATTCTTCATACAATAACAGGTATCATGATCATCATCGGTCCATCGCAACCTTACCTACAATGTAGTTAAATATCCTGCGAGTCGTACAGAAGATCTAAAATGCTCAAACGTGACCTTTCTCACACAGAATAAATAAATCCAGATAATATGTACGCTGCTGAAGGTGTACAAATAAGAACAATGCACTGGTATGCCTGCATAGCACACTTTTTGTCATCAATTATGCAGTCATTTGGTCACCCAACTCACCACATGTTGCTCACCATTTTCAATTTCATCCCTATTCTAACAATTGAGTTGATGAATTGTGCACGTCAGTACCTAAATAGTGTTATTTTTCTTCCGCTAATTGGCAATCAAAACTAACAGCATACACACTATCCATTAACAAAATTGTAGCGACTCTCCCAAGTACATGCAGTGGCACAAACCCTCTTCTGACAAAGAGTGCAGCGGTGCCCCCTCATTAAAAAATGCAAATTCAATGTAATAACGTCATTAGGCCAGTCATGATATGTCAACAAGTATTGTTATGTTCTCCAATATTTATCCAGGCGTGTTTATTCACCCATTGAAGCCTGCATGAATGATAACATTTGCATATGTGATGTAGCATCTGGTAGTTACTGCGATTTATACCTGGGAGAATGCATCTCATGTATGCTAACTGAAAACAATGCAATTACAGCCTGGTTGTGATTGTGTTTCCTTGTGTGTCAGACAACAGAGTAAATCCAGTTACATGGAACTCAATTTATGCCACAGCATTGTTTCAGCTCATTTTGGTCACACACAAAGCCGCTCCTCAGGAACTGGCAATCCAGTTGAAATAGCAAGTAACGAGTGAAAAGTCCTACCTGAGTTGGGTTGTCCATTGCTGTTGGGTCGTGCAGAAGGGGCGCCATCTCTCGCCTCTACTTCCAGTGCATAGGCGCCTTGCTTCTCTCGATCAAACACAACTTTGGTGAATATCTCTCCAGTCTGCGGGTTGATCTCAAAGTAGTCTTTGCCTTCATTGCGCGAAGAGTTCACTATGTAGTAGTACACCTGAAAGCAGCAGAAGTGTTTCATCGTGTTTGCTCTTTAAAGCACAGTAAGGCATGTTCAAAGTGCTCTTTGACTACGGTTAGAAAGTTTTCACTCTTGAAGTTGAAATTAATGTACCTGACTGTTGGGAAATGTGCCATCTTTGTCAATGGCATTGGTCTGGGTGACTTTCGTTCCAATGGGCTCCCCTTCAAGAACAGTTTCCTGCTCTCGCTCTGTGAACAGCGGAATCTCGTCATTCACATCTTCCAGCATGATGTATATGGTGGCCTCAGATGCCAGTTGTTGGGCTCCATTGTTCTAATGGTTTGAGAAGAGATAGTTGTTTAACATACACATGCACACTGAATCATTCGTCAAATTTGTAGAATCTATTAATCATTTCTTATAATGTAACATGGTATTGTTGTGGTGCTTTAAAACCTCTTCAGGTAACATCCAAAAATATTATCCACATTACAATCAAAGAAAAACAATGTTTCACACTTAGGACTTGATGTTAGCTTCACATAGAGGAAGCAGGAAAAGTTGTTATCATCAATTTGAAATACAGTACTAAAGTTTTTGTCAAAGGCATGAAGAATGCCAAGACACATACAATTTTCAGGAAACAAATTAATATTCAGTGTAAGAATCTTAGAAAAGGAAGCCAATATACATATTACTTGCACTGCTAATGGGTCCAGAGTTCAGTAATCCTACACTTTCAGGCATTCACCATACTAACAGTAAGAGTGCAGTGGACTATGGGAAAAATTTAATAACATTTACAGACAAAATATACTGTACTTGCATATACATGTACTCTACTAGAATGTTCAGGTCAGCCAAATTTGTCATTCGTTTAAATGTCATTAAAAGTGATTAATGATATATTATACTCCTGTCGTACTCAAACAGGGTCTCTGGAATATTGTCATGGCATTGGAATCAGGAGAAAACTGCTTGCAAAAGTACAGTATACCTGTATCATAATTGGCTCTGTAACTGGTCACATACTGTCAGTGCAATTCACTAATCAACAGACTGGGCATACACTATGCTTCAGAATTTTACTAGCATGTTCAGCAGTGACATTTTCGCGACACTTGCCTCAGACACTTGACCTTGCATTTGGCATGTAATTTTGCAAACATTGGACATCCCAGTATCAAGCTTTCCAAAGATGTCCACACTCACAATCAGTGCCACAGTGGCAGATGAGGCCATGGCAACAAATGAAAATGAGCATATGAGATTTTAAAGGATGGGGATGGGAGCCAATTCTGAACTACATGGTACATGCACAGAACACAGGTAGGACATCAGGCCTGCTATGATTCCGTCTCAGCATAAAATAATGCTCTCAAATAAAAATAATTGAAGAAAATATCATGTAATGGAGTAGCAAAGCACCTTCATGAGTCATAAAACTACAACAAAGTATATTGGACAAGGGCATTGCAGCAACTAACCTCAAAAACCTCAGAAATATTGCTGCCGTAATATGCAGATTTTAAGTCACTTACTCAATATTTATAGACCTAATAATACTGTATTTATTTATTTTTATTTCTTTATTTAGTTACCCCGATATCAGGGCAGAGCCCTTTTGGGGGGACACAACTCTCGTTATAATACATTACCTCACAATTACATTACATACAATTCGTTCACCCATGGTATCGTTCACACTGGAATTTCAGGGGAAATCCCCTCAAAAGTATATTCGCTTTCTGACATTATCAAAAAAATTGAATGAATGATATAGCACTTCTTTTGGCAAGTGTCCAAAAAGTAGGTGGGTCTTGTCAGACGGGAAAACGCTCATGTCTGACACAAAATTTACCCTGGGCGTGATTAAAAAAATGACAACTGTACAAGATGTGATGTAATGAAAAAGCCTGATATCAGGGGAGTTGCACCACGAGCATGGAACATCACACTTGAAGGTAATTTTTTGGCCACGTATGTATAAGGAGGTGGATTGATTTCTGAGATTGGCAAACATTCTAGTGATCGGCAGCGGTCGACTCACACCCATATACCACACCGGGAGAGATTCAGGGACTAATTCACGATAAAAGGCATAGCGAGTTGAGCGGGCTAATGCCTGACGACTACCACTTAACATGTGTTCTTCATATGTCTGGATAACTGCACCGAGTGAGAGCTCCAACCTATCTAAATTGTCACGACCTGCTTCTGAAAATACGTGTAGGACCTTACTGTACCAGTTTGGGGATGGGGATGAGCCGGTAGCTCGTTTTTGAAGTCAAGATAAGCCAGCTTCTGAAGCCGAGACGTGGGGAGACTCACCAGCTTAATCAGGTGTTTTCCAATCAGCCTTAGCGCTCTACCTGACAATGGTCGAATGCCTAGTTCCAATCTTACAAAATAGTTCGCCGTGTTAGTAGGCAGCTGAAAGAACCGTTTCAAGAAATAATTTTGCACCTCATCAAAAATCGCTAAATGAGCAATACCCCAGACCTGGGCTCCATATAAAATTACAGGTGCAATTTGAGCATCAAAGAGACCTAATTATACTGAAACACTTTCCATCCATTGCAGAACCTTTTTTTTCAGTTTCTTAAATATTAGCCAGCAAGACAATTGAACAGAACGAAGAAGGTAGCTGGGAATGATACCAATGCTGAATTTGAACAGTTCTTAAGAATAACTTCTCTTTTGACTGTAATTCTCAGGAGGCTTAAGATTGAAAGTACTGGAAGAGGTGAGGTGGTATAGTGCAGAAGTCTTTAAGTGGAGTTGTAAGAAAAAGTTGCACAAAACGAAAGATTTGATGCCATAAAAGACCAGCGTTAACAAAAATAATTAATATGTCCAGGGATATGGAGTGCTTCCCAGTATGAAGGCACGGCCAAAATGAAGGAGATGATTAATGTTGCAATGCTGCTTAGGGTTCACTGGAAAACGTGTGATGTCTCTCTATTAATGTAAATATACAGTAGAAGTCATGTCTTGAAATACTATTCGCATTAGAGAAAGGACATCACAGATTCAAAGTGAAACTACTAGAATCTTGCGACATGAACTGTCTCTGTCCTTTTAGGCTTAAACAATAGGCCTATATGAATCTCAACTAAATTTATGACACTTTGAGAGAGAATGTGAAATTTCTCAGGTAATGTGAGGTACAATATTTAATGTTTCCATATTAATCATCAAGTTTGCTCCGAATTTTCACTGAATATTTGTGCTTCAGTATTATGTCAGAAACAGCACAAATCTCAATGGAGTCACACTGGCATTTATTGAATTGTGTATTACATTTAAAAACTCATGAGAAAAAATTATCTGTAAAGGGAAACCAAGAGACTGCAGGAATTAGGTGGGTTTTTCCAACTTTTCAGCCCCCCCCCCCCTACCCTCCTCCCCAGTCCCTACGTTTACCATGAAGATAAGTAGAGTAGCCAGGTGGGAAATTTTTATTCCAACATGGATGTGGGATATCTGGGTTCCTTTACCGAAGCAGTTTGGAGTAGGGGATATGGTGTCTGACTGTTAATCGGGAGGTCCTGGGATCAAATCCCGGGGCCAGCTACGCTGACCGTGGTTTTCTGTGGTTTCCCACGGTCCTTCCGTAATTAATAGGCCACAGCCGCTTCCTTCTGTCCCTATCCTATCCCAAAAAGCGCAGTAAAATGAAAAGCAAAGAGTTCCAGACAAAACAAACTTTCCCCCTAAAGAGCCGAAAAAGGCTGATAACGGGGTATGAATTATTATTATTATTATTATTATTATTATTACTATTTTATTATAATTATCATTATCATATTTGGGTTCCTTTTGCATCTGGCAACTCTACTTCAAAACCCCAGAAAACCAATGCAGCCTTTTCCTGGATGGCCTATAGCAAAGTCTCTCCCAACAGCATGAAAGTTTCCCCCAAAAAGAGACATCTGAAGGCCTATGACCCTATGTGATGAATAACTGAAAATCCTCAGGTGCAACAAAACAAAAATTCTGTAAAGGAAACTTTACCACTGAATCATGGGACAAAAAAAAATCCGCAATTTTCTTCTGCCGTCTCGTCCTTGCCATATATGAGGACTATTTTTTTAATTAAGTTCCACTGAGCTGTGAATTAAAAACAAGAGTGATGAAAAAATTCAATACTTACAAAAGTTAGCTACATTCTTATACTATTTTTCCACATAGTCACCATCCCGATTGAATCACTTGTTTTTGTATGCCTACCCCATTGAAGGTTGCTGCCTGGCTACTGAGCCAACCTACCACCCACTGGTTCAGCTCTTCGTTGTTCTTGAACCCACTTTGCACAATGCTTGTGCCCAACTTTCCTGGACAATTTCATGAAGTTGTGACCCCAAAATTTGGGGGGAAATCATTAGACAGGTCATAAATTGTGACCTGATGTGCTCTAAACCAGCCTTGTTGACTTTTCAACAACTTGTCAGTCTCCACAGATTTCCTCCCACGATCTTCCTTATTATGAACATCAATTTGTCCGATTCAGCAATGTCACTCATGCGCTTCTCTCCATACACATTACACAATCTCCTATGAATTTTGGCTGCAATATGTCCTTTAGCTTGGGAGAAATCTGATTACAGAGCGAGTATAGCATTTGGCGGGAGCTTCGATTGTGTTAGGGTTACAAAAGAGGGTTCCATGTTATGACAAGTGATTCAATTGGGAAGGTGACTATGTGGAGAAGTAGCAGAAGGATGACTCTCACTTTTGCGAATATTAAAACATTTTTCAGTTCTGTTGTTTTTATTTCACAGGTCATTGGAACTTCATTTTAAAATAGCCCTCGTATAACAGAAAAATAATAATTTTGACCTTTTCTGCAAGTGTTACATCAGTGACAGGTGGGAAAATCACCCTCCTCTAATATGTGATGCTTTCCTTGCTTGGGAAATGAAGCTGAGTAATAAAAAAATAGCAAAATTTTCCACCGAGGGGACAAGAAATGGTCGTTATACCTGAGATGATGAGGTGAAAATGAGTGTTACATCAGGAGTAAAATACACAGGGCCTTATGGAAGTATGGCAGGACCAGCCTTTCGAGTCTGTTATAACCGAAAGTCTGTTACAGCCAAGGCAGTTATATCATGATTCAACTGCAATTACTTACAGCAGGTATCTATCAAAAAAATGTTTTCTGTTTCAAACGAATTTTACCTGCTGGTATAGGGATATCAATGATAGTGTTGCTGTGAAGATAGGGCTGCCTGCAATTTAGTTAGAAGGGTGGGATAGGGGGTTGAAAAGCGCATATACAGTGTTGAACATAAATCGAGGCACACTGCTAGCGACATATTTTCCGAAGCGGCAGAAGAAGAAATCTTGCTCACCCGGCTTGCAGAATGCTTATCTTCGATTCCTTCTTCTGCCGCTTCAGAAAATGCCACTAGCAGTAGACTATGCCTCGATTTATGTCCAAAACTGTACTGTTACCAATCTTACCATATCACTAGTGCCACCATCTTGACTGGATCCTCAAACTCAAAAGTTAATCCTCAGATAATGGAGGGCAGGGGAGGGTACATTTTATTGTAAAATTTGGCAAGTGACTTACAGCAGCTATTCCTGACTGGTCATGTTGACAGGGAATGAAGATGTGAAACTTTGATATGCTCTCATTAATTTTACATAACAAAAAATTATACTTTTTGCAGGTAAAAGAATGGAAAACCCCCCTATATACCTCCATGCCATTATAATGATGACAAAATGTATGTTTTCTCAAATATTGCGTTGACGGCGTTTTTACAAGCTTGTCACTGATTGCAGGGTAATACAGTATTACAACACAAAGCTTAGCATTTTCATGTCCCAAATTGACACCACAATACTAAGCAAGTCTTACTATTTGTAGTAGAACCTGAATTCAAACGAAACTTGTTCATTGGAGAATAAATTTTTGTGTGGTTCAAACACCTCAAAAGACATGTTTCCCTCCCATCAACAGAACTCAAAATTCTGATTTTAAATATTCCCATGTTTTAAATCACCACAACAATGTGAAACTTGAATTGAAGAAGACAAATTTACTAGAGCCTGCAAGAGAAAGAAACAAAAACAAAACAGTGTGCACTGGTTCCCGGAACTGGTTGATTTATACCAGTACCTGTACACCAGTTTCTAAAAGTGACATCTCCCATACATACCTCCACTCTGATGGTCAAGTTGTATTCCTTTATGCTCTCGTAATCCAGTGGGTGGTTCACTTTAATGTCTGCCCAAGTGAACCCATTATCGCCTCTTTGCTGGAGGTAAAAGGTGTCGTACTTGTTTGTTTGGGCAGTGGAGCCCCTTATGAGTCGGTAGTAAACCGTGGGATTGCCCTCAATCCCTGAGCTGAAGGGGAAAAGGCAGGGGCGTCATTTGCAATCCATGGCAGTGCACATTCATTATATCTATTAGTTCGAAACTTGACTTCCAAACTACAGTGAGAAAGGATAGTGAAGGAGCTTATTTTGTACTGTAATCTTGGGGCTAAAAACCTTGATTTGTTATCATTATTATCATTATTATCAACAATATCAATATTATTATTATTATCATCATCAATATTATTATTGTCATTATTATTATTATCATCTACTCTACATGTGGTATGTAAGCTGAGTGCATTTGGAGGTGACTCGTGGAGGTTAAGAAGACACTGGCACTGATATAATTATTATTACTGTTATACAACTACTCAATAATTTCTCACTTGAACTGCAAAACAGCACACAAAATCAAGTCCCTGGTCATACTCTGAGACTACTGTTAATTACTGAACACACGCCACTAACAAGATGAATGCGAAGTTATGGCCAAAACAAGGCAACGAACCAATGAACGAATGGCACCTCTGAGAATATATTTTTTTGTCCTGGAAAATGAGGCTGTAGCAAATGAAACATGCTTGCTGATGAATAATAGCGTCAAGATCAAAAGCCCACTCACCCGATATGGGCTCTTTCCATTCAAACTATGTCCTGATCATCTATTTAGCAGAGGCACAAAAAAATAAACCTTACAGAGCTGCCTGCTTTCTCACACTTTCCAATGCAACACATGCATATCAAGGAAATAAAATGCTCGTGTTCAGAGAAATAACTCACGAAATTACAAATTTCTAAGAATCACAAATCGGTTCTAATGATAAATACTACTCAAAAACTACCTTGTCACATGCCACACTCGTCAGTTCTGTTCTGGACACGTACGGTCTGGGCTGGAGAGCAACAACATTTACAACCGTCTATATCCTTACAGCTAAGCTGCTCCCTTTTGCTGCTTTTTTTTTTAACGTCAAAGTCATTTCCAAAAAACTGACTTGAGGCCCACACACCATGTTCCATACCATTCAAAGCAAATTATTACACAAGGGTTTCTGCATGCTGATCAAGCCCAACTGCTCTTTTACGCAGATCCCCAAATTGGCTATGAGGAAAACCATTCTCAAAAAATCAGTTCCAGTTCCTTCAAAAAAAAAAAACGGATTACTGGCTGAACGACAAAATTTCCCGGTTCACTTGTGGTGGCTGAATGTTGTCCTTCAGCAGTTAACTTTGGGGATGTGGAGGATTGCTACAATTAAAAAACCTGGACAATATTGGCTTAAAAACTAACTGTGTGCTCAAAATCTCCCACGGCTGAGGCCCAACTGCAGGCAATGAAAGGGTCCTTTTTAGTGCTGTACAAAAAAAGCCAAAACAGCCTTGTAGCCAGGTCAGTAACAATATTTGCAAAAAATAACACGTACGTACTACACACGACAAAGTGCTTGTGCTCAACAGAACCGATGGAGCCCACTGACTGGTTGATTTTTTTTTTTACAAAAAATATGCGAGTGAGGCCTGAAACCTGCGTACAAGCCTGTTTTTCTTTAAGTCTTGGATTTTATGCCCAGAAAATATTAACGTTACCAACCCCAAAAAAGTGTAGAAAAGGTGGGTTGGGGATAGAGTTGGAAAAAGAGTGACAACATTCAGCTCTCAAAAATATGGTTTGTCAAAAAACTATGATTAAAAGAGTTTGGGGGAAAAGTGGGTTGAGACCCCCTTGAAAAAAATCGTGTGCCCCCTTCCACACACACACACAGCTGCACACTCTCTCGCCATCTTTCTCACACTTTCAGAGTCCCCACCACAAGTAGGTCTCCTGTAAGAAAAAAACCTTTGCATGATGAAAAAATATCTCTCTTTTTTCCTTCTCTTTTTCAGTCTCTTTGTTTCACTGGCTGAACTGTATTGCTCTGGTCTGATTTGTATGTTAGCTGAGTCTTTTTGTCACTGGTTAAAAAGGGAATGAGATAGGAGAGCATTCTCACACCATCACACCATTGTCCCGCTAGCTAGGCTGGCCTAACTCCAGGAAATAGAGGCAAAATATTGGGACACAAAAGTACAAGGGATTTGACAGCCACACACCAAAGAACTTGTACGTGCAAAATATTGAGTGTGGGTAGTCAGCGTGCAGAATACATAACTCCCACAGTGCCGTGCAAAGGGAGCAGGCGTGCCGCACGGATCAACCAACATTAAATCGGCTAACAGACCTGGCTTTAACTGACACAACTTTAGCGCCCACAGGCATGTTTTCTTTTATGTAGATTGGTCCGTAGACCACTTGGTCCCACACTGGCGGGTTGTTTGCTCGGTCCACAACATCAATCTGAACTTCTACTGTTCGGGACAAGGGAGGAAATCCTTTATCTTGGGCAATCGCCTCCAACTTGTATGTCTCTCGCTAGGTTCAACGAGTAAAAGCCCAAAAAAAGAGAGAAATGAAGGTTGTTAGTCATGTTAGTACTAACCACTAGGGAGATAGAGGGTGGCTGTCGAGGCAGGGAGGTTCCTCCTCGGGGTATTTGGTCTTTGTCTGTCGCAGGACCCGCAGGTTGTACACGTGTGTATTGGGGTGTCAGTGGGTGGCAGTAGGGCGGGCAAAAGGTGGTTTCACAGAGCAGTCGAGAGATTCCGTGGTAGACACACACATAGAGCGGGAAGAGTGTAAAAAAGAGGGCTGACCTTTTTTCTCCTACATTGCACGAAGGGGGTAGAGCTGGAAGGAAAAAAGACGATGACCACAAGCAGACCACTCATTCATGTCATCCATCCAATGGGGCACCCGTGTGGGGGGCTAAATAAAAGGCTGCGGGTTAAGGGGGACACGCTGTTAAGGAGGGACCAGGACGCAATCAAAAAGGAGGGCCCAGGTAGAAAAAAGAGAAAAGAATAAAGAGCGCGGCACACTCATCATGCAACGTAGCCAGAAGAAAGACCAGCCTTTCGTGGGGACAACCACCCTCATCGTGAACCCGCTCTTAACCTCTTAAGATCGAACCCATATACAAACCTTGCTTTCACTGAAGTCACTACAGTACCAACTGTGACATTTTCTTTGATGTAAATGGGGCCGTATACATTCCGATCCCACACGGGTGGTTTGTTATTCCTGTCTACGACGTCTAACTCAACATCCACATCAGCATACAGGGGAGGTGTGCCTCTGTCTGAGGCTCTCACTTGCAGACGATACCTTTCTCGCTACAGGTGGCATGAAAAAATGTGCCAACAGGTCAGTCAAGAGCACACCACATAACCATGGCAAAAGAAAATTATATTTTTTTTTGGTCAACTCAAGAAACTAAAAAGACAATATTCTGCTTTCCGTAATCAACAAGTACTAAGTAAATGTATGCAACAACTCTCTGCCTTACTGTATCCCAAATGCTTAAAACGGAATGCAACAACTACTTCCAAACATTCAAGCTATGTCCACAGCAAGTGGGATTGGCTTCTTTATAAAAATTCTTTTTTTTTTTTCAAAAATATTTTTTTTTGCACTCTAATGCTAGAAAAAAGTTTCTTTCTTTTCCAACATGGATGTCACAGACAGCAAAAGGCAATATCTGCAAAAAACCTTACAAAATATCTACACAAAAAATCCTCTCCTTTTCGAGATGATCAAAAATTGTCTGGCAAATGAAAACTGTTCAAAAAACACACACAACATGGACATTGGAAAATACTTACGAGGAAAAGCATCCCTCGATCAAAGGGAGGATGACGGATAGAAAATTAAAACTAATGAAAAAAGTTACTGAAAATAATCACAACAAAAGAGTAAGACTCAGATGTGTAAAAGACACTACGAACAGCATTAATCCATCAACAGTCATGCATAAAATAGCTTTATTGCATGCGCTTTTTTTTGCTGCATAAACTTTTTTTCGCGTTTTTCCACGTAACAAATTATCAATGCGCGGCTCATGCAGTGAGACTGAACATGTGGCATGCGGCAACATTTTTCCAGTTCCTGGTTCACTGGGAAATGCATTTGGATGCTGCTCCAATCAACTAGAGTGAATTGGACTTACCCTCAATTCAAACACTGCGCAACTTTGCCATCTCTTTTCCCCTATACAACATGTCTTATTAATGGGAAATGCCACAGTTATTCAACAACAAAGATTTAAGCCTTTTTTTTTTACAGGTCTGACAGAAGTATACAGACCTCCCCAAGAGGAACCTACACTCCTTTTTTTCGTACTGCTCGTCAAGGCACCATTTTTTTCTCAAAATAAATGACTACATATATTAACCCATTGAGGGCCCGGCCTATATCATGCTTTCTATCAATTGGAGATAATGATTCAGAATAAATTGTGGTGTACAACATCACCATACTACATGACAACTTTTGAAAAATTGATCTTGTGATAGCCACTGAATGGGTTAAAGTAGCATTTTTACCCCTTTGGTCACATAAAATTTTAAATTCTTATAATTAGCACAAGATTTGGACATTGAAGGCCAAAAAGGTTTATCTTTTTTTTTTTCATTATAGTGGGGATCTCTTCCGAAGTTACCTGCCGCTGCAGCGTTTAGGAAACTTGTCTAACATCCTTCAGGTACTGTTATTGTGAAAGTGTGATACTATAATAATAAAAATACACAAATTCAATCCAGTGCAGAAACTCAAGCAAGTAGCGTCAAAAATTTACTCAGGTGGAAAAACTGCACCATCAAAAACAATAAAAGACAAAAATGACAGGGCAAGATAGAAATGTTCAAACCATGAGAATAAAAAGCACTTCTAGACAGTTTGAGGGAGAAGTCTTTACAAATATAAAAATGTAAAAAAATCTTCTTGGCCACTTTTGCCAATGGCAAAAAAGTTCACACGATTCTTGAAAAAATTGTTAGAATCTCTCGCAAGATTTCATGTAAAAAATACATTTCACTCGCTTGCTCATGGTATTGACAAAAGCTGTTCAAAAATTTAATGTTTCAAAAATTTGCCCTTATTAATCCTTTGTTTCAAAAAACGCAAACTGAACAGGCAAAAGTGGTCATTAAATAGACATTAACATCTACCTCACGTGTTATCCTGCTCAGAACAAGTCGTCGTCTCTACACTTTCTATAACTCTCTTTTGGATTTAGTTTGCACTGACTTTCACTTGAGTTTCAAAAATATTTTAACCACAAAATTTAATCATCTTGCAGATTATAAACTATTCCTTTTGAACTGACACTAACTTGGGAAAAAACAATAAAATATGTACAAATAATGAGTAAATTTGGCAAGTGGATACTCACGTCAAGAGGCTTCCTGAGAACAATCCATCCTGATTCGGGCTGGATTTCAAAATAATCCAGATCTGAAGGATTGTAAGGTGCACTTAAGCTATAAACAATGGCTCCATTGTTGTCTGCATCTTCATCTGAGGCTGACACACGCAAAATATTGGTCCCAACACTTGTGTCCTGCTTGACATTCTCCACATATTTCTGAAAAAACATCACAAACATTATTGGTAATGCTTATAACTTTCTGTAATGTACCGTATGAAAATGTTTTTAAATGTCACCTGTCTGTCAAACAGTGGTGGGTTATCATTAACATCAGTGATTTCAACAGTGAAGGAGCATACTCCCTCCAGAGATGGATCTCCTTGATCAGTAGCCTTTACAGTCACAGACACAAACTTTCCATCATCACCTTCTCGATCGAACACCTGGGAAAGAAGAATAGCAAGTTGAAGTCACAAGTTTATGCAATAGTTTCAGTAAAGATGTAAAAGCTATCCAAACAAAAAGCAGGGAAATCATAGCATCTCCCACTTCACAGTGCCTCCTCCTCAATAAACACAGTAATAAAACCTACCAGTAAATCAATACTTTCCAACAAGTTCTGTATTCTAAAAATAACGCTCATGAAACCTGCATACATGGCTCAAATTGTTCAGTTTATTTGATATGCCTCAACACAGGATTTAATTGCCTTTCTTTCACAGTTTGAGAGATCAAAGAACAGAACACATGCCACTGACGCACTGTTCTAGACCAGAAAGGAAACTGCAGCCTTGTGGTTACAAGCATGAGAATGATGCCCTGTAAGTAACCTGGCTTTTGCAAGCAACCTTAACCAACCACTTTCATAAATCCTGTCCCATCACAAACCCAAACCCAGATACACCAGCTAAAAGTGCTCTGGTCAAACAAGAGACCTGTATAATAATATTTAACAGGCTTTGCGCCTTCCTACAAACGTCAGTGTTCAAAAGTTCAAAGCATCACTAACAATATGCATTCACACAGAATCCCCCATCATATCTCTACTGAAGAATGAGAGCGATATATTTCCCTTACCTTGTTGGTGATAACTTCTCCAGTCTCTTCGTTGACAGTAAACTTGGTTCCCTTCTGGTTAGGCTGCTGAACGATGGAATATTTCACCTGCCCGTTGACTCCTTTGTCTTCATCAGTGGCATGGACCTGTGTGCAGGGGACAGTTTCGCTGGGTTTTATTTCCCTTTCCGCTTAACTCAATCAACAACCACCACACCCAGTTGGCCATTATTTTATATCATTCCGTAATGGGACAAAAACTGCAACTGGACACTCCCATTTTATGTGCACTGCACCACTTTCATGGTTATTTTCCACCAGAAAAGAGTTATGGCAAGCATTAAGCAATTTTTTTGGCAATTACCCAAAAACAATTACCATAAATCCTACTTGAATTACCTTAATGACAGGACTTCCATTAGGTGCTCCTTCTTCCACCTTCGGGTTGTAAGTGGCACAGTCTTTGAATATTGGCTTGTTGTCATTGACATCAGTAATAAATACAACCACAACAGCAGTGCTGGTGTGGATGGTGAGATCGCCATTTTCACAGCAAGCCCCATCATCCATTGCAGTTACATTCAGTTCATATTTGTCCCTGTCTAAGTTGATCTCCCCATTGTGAAGACGGATCACACCAGTAATTTCCTCAATTACAAACTGGCCAGATTTTGTTCCACCACCCACAAATCCAAACCTAACATTGTCACCATCTTTGTCTGATGCCACTACTGTTGTCACTAAAGTGTTTGGACCTGCATTTTCATCCACATTTGGCGTGTATACTTGTTGTGAAAACTTTGGTTCCTCGTCATTTTTATTCTTGGTGTAGATGCGCACCGTGGCAGTGCCAGTCTTGGATGGCTCTCCTAAATGCAAAAATATTAATCACTCATGTGTTACACTAGCTTGCAAATCTATCAATTAAGTCATTTGATGTGGCTGTATCATGACATGGTGTCAATGACATGTCCACAGGATGTCATAATACAGAGCCACAATTAAATCCAGTGATGCATAAATGACACCAACACAATAGGCAATACCTGATACAGTTATCAATAGCAGTCTTTAAATGTATTGTCTCCCTTTCTCACCCTTATCCTTAGCTGTCACCACAAACTCATAGTAGGCATTGTTGTTGTCCGCATCCAGCTGCTTGTTGTTGGCCACAACTCCATTGGAGTCTATACTAAAGTGGTCATCTGACACCTGGTACTCGATCTCAGCATTGGATCCTGAATCTGAATCCGTTGCTTTGACTTTTAATATTGACGTTCCAATTGGAATATCTTCATCGACATTATGTGCTTGATAGTCAGGCAGCTCGAACTTGGGTGCGTTGTCATTCACATCAGTCACTCGGATAGTCAGCTGAAAAGCATCTCCCATTAGTAATGCTTCGTCAACACAACTATTATCAAAACTAACCTCAACCGACGTGGAAAATCCTCCTGAGTCTTCAGTTGCAGTCACAATTAGTTGATACACATGTGGCTGTCTGAGATCTTCAAAATCCAGTTCTTTGGCCAACTTGACAATCCCTGAAGTGGGGCCAATGTTGAATGTCCCAGCACCTTGACCCTGAGCCTTCAGAGTGTAGCGGATCTCACGGTCAGCAAATGACTTGGCCTTCACTGATATTATGCTGCAAACAAGAATAATAATTGTAACTCTAACTCACATGGCAATTAGACTTAGGACTTACTCAGAATCCTTCTTTTGGTTCTCCGGGATCTCAGCTTCATACTTGGGCATGTAGAACTGTGGCGGTCTCTTGCCTCCCACGATTGACAGCCTCTCCTCTGGAGTCGACTGGAACCTTCGGTCATCAATGCGCCCATTTTGATCTTCTGCCTTCACGTACAGCACATACTCCATGTCAAGTTGGAATGGATCAGTCCCTCTGGTCCTAACAACACCAGACCGCTCATCGACTTCAAACCTGCCTCCAGCTGGTTTGTGGAAAAGAGATATTAGTATCCTGTCAGTTACGTAATGTTGCATAGTGTTACATACTTCGATCTCTAACGATGAAATAGTGAATGTTGTGATCCGTGTCGGGATCCCTTGCTTGCAGGGTGAACACTGGGGTGTTAGGCGGTGCATTGAGTTGAACGACAGCCTGCATTGGAAGTGGTCGGTTGATGAAATATGGTGGCTCATCATTGACATCCTTCACATGGATGATAACCCGCTGATTGTCAGTATCTGCAGAAAAAGAGATGACATCAGATCTGTGTACCCTCTAAAACACCTCACACAGCAGGTTAGTAATACTCACACTTCAGTCCAGCTGTCAGAAAGCGTGCAAAAATAGGAAAAAGAAATATTTCAGGTATCAGCTAGCAAATAACTAAGTACCATCCACATAGAGCATGAGTCAACAACAATGGCCCCATCCAGACATGCATATAACGTTGTCTCGTGTGAACAACATGTCTTGGGAGAAATAAGTTGACTCGTCTGAATGGGTCCAAAGCGTTCCAGCCATTTCGCAATATCAGGTACGTACGTTGAGTGATGGGACTTGACACAGGAGGCAATCCCAGCACTACCAGATTGACTTAACTACCCAACAAGTTTCCGGGAAAGTTCGAGGCCGAATATTAGCAGGAGATCCTCCGGGGACTCGCGTTAGTCCCAATTCCCAGGCATTAGGCCAATAGTAAGAGCCGAGAGGAGCTATACTTCTCGAGGTGTTGCCTGTGTTTTCCTCTTTTCAGCACACGCCTCGGGGATGGGAATGAAGCCCTCAAATTAATTTCAGGTCGGATTAGCTCCACCAGCTGCCTCGCAAACTACACCCCCCACCCACCCCTTTTTCCCATAATATTTTTTTTCATCACCTCTTTCAATCCTCTTGTAATTTCCTGCAAGGAGCTACGTCCATAAATTACGTATAGTCGGTTTTTCTTCGCGATTTTTAATCCCAGGAAGCTCCTGTCATGCAACGTAACACAAGCGAGAGTGTCCCCTCTAAATATTGCCTGCACATGAATAAGGAAATCACCTGTCACAAAGTGTCTCTCGTGTGCCACCCACCCAACCGACTAGCTTTCATCCTTGCCTGAGACTAACATTGCTAAAGTTTAACAATTCAGAGTGAGGTGACGACCATACTACATTTTAAGACTTGCACACTTGCCCATTCCCAAGATCCATTATTATTCATAGCTCACAAGAATCTTTTGATTCCTGACACTATTCCTCCAATATTACGGCGTTTCCATTCGAGATTTATTTTATGGGCTTATACGTACAGCTAGGATATAACATCGATAAACGGCTGAAGGATTAATCTCATAGGTCAATAAACGCCAGCGGCAGATTCAAAAGTGACGTGAGAGACATGTGCCGTGACCCAAGGCCAGAAGTCCGTAGTATTAACGCATGTACTCATGACAGCCCTCCGAAATGTAGGTACAAATAACCTAATTAATAAAAATTATTATTTATTTAATTAATTATTAGACATATTATAATAATTTGTGTTCACACAGTTGCAGTAATTAGTGAAAAATTTATTCACTATTCTCACTTCCGTCAAGAACTATATATAGAGCTCCTGATCGACATTTCCGTATTCCAACCGATTTAAATCCCAGAATCCCGAGTCCATCTTGTGGCGGCTACAGTGCAGCAATCTGTCCCTTTTAGTTATTCCTCAGCCAATTTTGCCCAAGCAATTTCCCTGTCCCCTTTGATGTCCGGGTGGCATTCGCCAGATACGCTACAATCTCTCTCCCTTTATTTATTTTTTCCCCTTTCCTTTTTCCATCCCTCTCCCCGCCTCCGTTTGCCCAAAATCCTCGTGGCATCCATTCCACCGCCAGAGATAAATCGAGCCTTTACTGGAGTTAAAGCAGTGTCCTTTTGCTCCCTGGGTAATCCTGACGAGTAATCCAGAAAACGAAGATGGAGCTCTGCATGAAAATTTTCCCGGGCCCACTAACAATTTCGATCCTACTTTGCAACGTACCCCGTGGGTCATTATCGCAACTGGAGCAGGCCCAAAGTGATTCAAACTAGGACCGCCTATACCCACCCCCCTTTTTTTGAATACAAAAATTTCATCCCACAGAGTCCAAACAAGATGAGAGTATAACCAGGGGACATCGATTTCCAATAATTTCCTGTCGTGTGTTACAATTGGGAGTAACCTTGGCTGCATTTGATGTCCTGCATCCCACTTCAGGTATACTGTAAAGGATTAAATGCATCGGTGCCTACGCCAAGTGGCTACTGTAGGTGTTTGTATACAGGTGTATCGCTTTCCTAATGCATCAGACGCCCATTGACCCCCAAGACGGAGAGACATTACAGGCCTACAACTGGGTGTTCCAATAAGGTGTAACAAAAATGTCAACATTTTTGTACTAAGATGATTAGTATTCAGTAGTTACACCCTCGAAGAGTGTCAGAAACCATACTGCTGTGAAAGCTGCATATAGAGGACTCGCTCCGTCCACATAAATTTTCCGGGACAGTGATTCAGTTTTATGCGACAAAAACACACTCAAAATTTTCCGGTCGAAACTATTTTCATTTTTGCAATGGAAAAGTTATTCACTAAAATCTGCGCCCAGTGAGCAGTATCATGACCAATAAGCTTGCAAAATATGTTTATAATGTACAGTCCATTATACCTAACTTATTAGGAGTCGTAATTTTTCGGAATGTAACTATCAGTGGAACTGTAAAAAGGAGAAGAGTCTAAGTTCCAGAATGTTAATAAATAAAGGCCCGGTTGAGCCATTGAAGGTACAATACGTATATAGGTAAACTACCCAGGGTTCAACGGATTGTAGTATATTCTGGAGTTGCCATGGGGGATATTATAAGTTGGGGTACTGGGGATAAACATGGTAGTGGACCCATAGCTGTGGAAGGAATGTAGCGTGTACTTCTTAGCAGGTGTCTCTCTGTTACCCAAACTCTTGCCTCGGGATCGACTTCAGGATATTATTCATTGTTGGAAGTACTTAAACAATAATAAATAACATAGTAGAACCTGCCCTACAACAGCTAATTCAGTTGTAACTTCCTGGTGGTCTCCGGTCCACGGAATAACGATCATCGGCGGTTAACGTTGGTCCAACTGAGGATGCATGAAATTCAATATACCGAGTTGAACAATAAATCGGTTCAGATATGTATCTGTGGAAATTCGCAGCCGGTCGTTCTGTTACCTCACCTTTCCAGTTCTATACACAAGACTATGTCACTTCTTGAAGGTCAGACAGTCATTTTTTACTGACACAAAGCCGACCTTTTAGTTACACCCGGTATAAATCCCTGCGTGAAACTCGTCGATGGCTGCCATCAAGCAGCTCTTTCAATATTATCAGGGTTTTTCCTGTAATGCCCTGGTCATGCTCTGCAAGCTCTGCTTCTGAGTTATAGTCTCTCATTTTTCCGAGCCATTGCTATGAGTCGCCCGTTTATCTTGAAAGCCCGACGGTAACGGACAGTTAACTCTCAACGCAACCAGCCGCTCAAATTTAACCTTTCCTCCATACCTGTCTCAAGAGACTCGACGCAGTGCAATCGCCATGAACAAATTGAACCTTATAATGCGAGAGTCGCCGAGTTCGTCCCTATTCTCTTCCATGTTGTTGGTATACAATATGCCACGGTCCGTCTGGATAACGTAATTTCCGTCGCTAACTGATCAAAAATACATGTGCGACAGCCGGATAATTCCCCAATGGCATTACCTATTTAAAACGCATGCCGCATGATAGGCCCCAAATCCGACACTGTTTTGTCATTCTCTCACATAAAATATCCACTCCCGCTCTAGCCATGCAACATTTGTTTATTATTTTTGTGCCCGATTTTTTTCTTCTATTTTTGTATTTTTTTGTTTTTAAATTCTGGCCCACCCAGTATTTTAATTAGTGGAAATACGTGCCGGTTCCACGCACATATATCTCTCTCCCGGTATGTAATAGAAGGCGAAAGGCGCATATGTGTGCGGGTTTAAGCGGATAAATCATAGGCTATACCAGTGTCTGCACGCAAGCCTTTCCCACCCGATGGATCATCGACCTGCCTGCAGATGTAAACACTCGGACCGGGATAGTAGTGTACCCGACGGGGACGGGGGTGGTGGACCCCTCTCTTTTCCAGGGACCAACCATCCACCCACCCTAAATTAATTCCTTCACTTTATTATGGCCATTACGGCACAGCGCACTGGATCGTGTGCTGCAATTTTCAGGGTTCAGAAGTGGACCTTTTTTCCCCCTATAAGGTTGGGTGAGGCAACATTGCAGGAGCGACACCTAATATTTGGATAGCTAATAGTCGGAAATACTTCGATTGCAGGGCAAACGGACATTAGTTGGTTATATGAAAATGGGTCAAAAATTCGAGTTAAAGTCACTCTCAGCTGAATGATATAGCTGCAAGAGTGCATTCATAATGCCAAATGACCAGAATTTCCTTCCAACCATTGTCTCCTCCAGCTTCCTTCCTGATACTCTCCATTGATTGAAAAGTCACGTGGTCCAGACAATATGGCGGACATATTTGGAGAAGCCATGTTGAATATGTCACGTGCCTTTTCGAACCAATGCAATGCAATGGGACGGGAGAGAACAACAGAAGGACGGACATTTCTGTAAGAGACGGATTGATGAAAATAGCATGTTTGGTTATTCGCACTTGGGTTCGGGTACTATGAGTTCAATATGTGGATACCCATGTCTACTCTTCAGCCTGGTAAAACGTGACGCTTAGGAAATTTCTGGTTACAGGCCTATGAGAACTAAAGACCTCGGCTAAAATACGAGTACGGCCACATTAACACCACTTGAGCTGGGGGAACCACTTTGTTAGAAAATTACCCTACGCTGCCGTTTACACGATCCAGTCCACCACATAGTGCCCTGAAAGCGAAGCCTATCCGGTTGCGCAACATCATCATTCCGAAAACCAGGTGGTCGACCCGAGCAATTTTTACGAAAATGAACACTGCCCAGCCGACACCCTCATAAAAGGCACTTAACAAACTTTCCGGCTACCCTATTGAGCCAACATCGCCCCCAAACTTTTTCCCCCCTTCCAATTCCGCCCTAAAAATCCCCCAAAAAAACTCCAAAAGTCTCCACGCACAAAGCCTTGACATTTCAAACCCCCGTCCCTGCCCCTGACACGTGACATATCGAGAGAGAAAAATGTCCGCAAGTCCTATCACATATGCCAACAATGGGGCACAAGTTCGACGTCCTGAAGTTGAAACAACATGTGATAATCCTTATAGAGCGCAGCATCGGCACAGGAGCAGCAGCAGCTGGAGTTTCGCTATTGATTTCCTGGCAGCCCCTCGTATTTGCAGTCCAGAAAGTGGAGCAATGTGAGAAAATACAAGCACTATTTAAAATCCTATACAACAGTGTGCCATGTGCACTTATTCCTTAGCCTCGCGACTTGTGCGCGCCTAATTTCATGCCGAATCCGGCTATAAACACACGGAATGAAACCGGGTCTCTGAGTAGCTATTATGCAGAAGCCACCAGAACCGCTGGCTGCCACGGTGCGGACTAAAAGCCAAGTTTCTCGTTACGCAACATTAACATGGTTTTGAATTTGTCGTGGCCTGGTGCTAGCTAACTTTGCTCCTACCTCGGTTGGAGGACAGAGTAGGAATTCCGTCTCCGTCGATGCAACTTTCCGGAGAAATTTATTTGACTTTTACTCGGCTTATTATGCCGGCCCAAATATTTTCCTGGCATGCCAGTGTGCTGTGTTAGTGGACTGCAGCGGATGCATATACGGGGGGCTAATCAGGACCAGATCTCTTTAGGGGGAAACCATATATGAAGTAAAGCAGGTTGTTTGGCAAATTTTCGCTCTTCCTGTCACGTACAGTAACGCTCTCGGGACCCCTACCTTAAAATTAGATACCAAGCTGGCTGACTGCCTAGAAGTATCGTCGCCTGTAAAGTTGGACGCGCTAACAATATGTCTAGGTGAACGGCCCATAATAATTCTCAACCCGACGTCAAGGAACCGAAATTACATGACATTGGCCTAACTGGCCTGGATCCACAACGCCCGTTTATTTTCGCAGTTGTCCAAGACCAGTATAAAGCGCTTCACTGTAAACTTGGAATCAATAGTCACACGTAATCTAGTAGTCACATGATTTTTAAAATATGCCTATTTTACCCCCCCCCCCCCTTCACAAAATCATAGAATATTTACTTAATAAAAATATGTACGTCGTAAAGTATGTTACCTAAATTAAATAATTTCGTACGTTTTCAATCTTATTGCTGAAATATTTCAAACCCATTGTCACACATTGTAACGGGAGCCTCTCCTTGCCCGAATCCATCGCATGAAAACAATGCCTCTGCGCTCCGGTTGCCCAACTGAACCACACGCATCGCCTAATAAACAACCAAATATTTCCCCGGACAGTCGAAGGTCAGCACATGGGGGGTCAACCAGGCAAAAGGATGTGGGTGGTCCTAGCTTCCATTGGCCTAATTGAACCCCGACTCTAATGATGGCCTCAACTTTCTGGGAACTGTTTCTTCTCCATCACAACAATAAAAACCCGAGTCCTTTCCATCTGAGCCCCATCCTCTTTCTCTCATGGTTGCTCCAATTAAATTCGCACCACTTTTCTCGGCGGCAGACGCCTGACTTTGTCACACCGGAACCCCACCTTCTAGTCGCATGCAAAAATTCCATTTGAGTTACGCCTAAAAGTAACGTGCAAGGCGGGCAAACTTTGCACATCAGATAAAGGAGGGCGGCAGATGCTGCTTCCGAATGCAGTATCGCATGACGGGGCCTACTGTATTACACCCGAAATAATGCAATTATTGTCTGGCCAGCTGACGCCGTGCGAGAGTTTTCAGAGAAATTCCTAGGTGCATTGCAACCTTCCTTTCTCCTCGCTCGGAATATGGCTGCGGGTTAGGTCTAATTGTGCCTTCAATCGCATGCTACCTGTTTTGGCTCAGGAAATTGCGACCTTCCCGTATAAATATTGCTTTTATATCCAGCATATTCACACAGGATCCGCTAGAAGTCAGGCACAGTTAAGTATACAGGTGTTCAAATTGATATGACCTTAGTGGTTAGCGTAATTTGGACACTAGGCATTTACTTTCATTGGTTATCAAAAGTATTAGAAGCTAATAATTTGTATAGACACATCCTTTTTAAAGCCTGCAAGGAGGGTTGGCCCGGAACAATCATTGACGCACGATGCCAATGAATTGTTCCAGGGGACCAATCCTAGTTCATTGCTACAATTTCCCTTAATTTCAGATAAGTAGTTAGTCATCGTATTTGTTGCCATTAGCAAGATTGGAGAGCCCATGACTGAAATTTTTTCTCGATTTGCTCTAAACTTTATGCTTTATACTGCTGTATTTACATTTATATTGGCGGGTACTGTTTCGACTCGCAAATGTCTTTTGTTTCATACTCTCCTCTATAATTATATCCTAATTAGGCTCCTGGGTATAATTATGTCTTCGAGCAATTCATTCCATGCAACACCGTTATTTGAAACTAGAGTTTCACATGATTTTGCCTCATTGTATGCCGTTATGGATTTAATTCGACACTTTCTCTGAATAGCTGTGGAAATTTTAACAAGTCGTCCTTCTGGTCATTTGCTTCGGTTTACCATAAATTTGGCGAGTGATTAAATAATGTTAATGAGGTAATCCCGGTCTCTAGATATACAAAATACACGACTGTATATAGATTTATGTGGATTTCTATTTTTAAAAACCGTGCAAAAAAGGTATGAACATGAATTAGTTACTCCACTGCGTCAGGGTCCCCAAGTTTTGGATCCATACAACAATATACTGGCAATGTGTGCGCATTAAATAACTTTAAAGTGCTGTAAGATTTCTTATCTCGAGTGAAATCAGTGTAGGCCACAGTCTAGCGATTGCCATAATGGCTTTCTTTTAAAGTCGTCTATACTTTGCATTGCATGTACTGTACCTGAATGATTGACTGGGACACCAAGGTAGACATATACGTATATGTATACAGAGATGTCGAAGTTAGTATTGTATAGTCCCAATAAATGCTTTGGGCCCGTCAGTAAAGACTAATACAAGCTCAATATTCAACGGCATGTTAGAATTATTCTCGTGATAAAATCACCGCAGTAAATGTCGACAATGTATGGGTAAATTCATAATTTGTAATATGATGCAACCTTTGTAAATGCTCCCACCAAACATCTGCATTAATTCCGGCAGCATATTTCCAACCCCACGTACAAAATGCACACAGTATAACCTATAACGTGTAAGTTTCATGCCACTGCAGTGTCGCCAGTAAAATGTATCGAATAACCAACCAACAACACTGGATGGGTATAGACACAGATAGTGTCACATGCTGTATATAAAGTCCGGGAGGCATCCGCCGCGGAGTTGATTTCCCAATCTGGCAAGTTATAACCGGGGGAGAGTGGATGCTGCAGCATTTTCCACTCTGCCAGAGACCCCTCCTAAAAAATGGTTTCCAGGGTGACCAACTATCCATCTATCCATCTCTTGGTGTGATCCATAAGGGGCTTGCCAGTCGATAAACGGCGGCTCGGAAGCTCGGTCCATAAGACCCCTGGCAGCATCCATCCAACAGCCTGTTATCGATTTGGCATCTTTCCCTAGCTGCAGCTATTCCTCCCAAATTCGCAGCCCTCCCTGGCAGCAAATTAGGCCTAAGAGGATTCTTTTTCCCTCCTCCACCCCTCCTGCCATTATGCTACACCCTGCTGACCCTCGCCCAATTCATTCCTTCCCTTGCTTCCTAAGGGAAAACCCCAAGTCCATTTTCGATTAGTGGGAGAATAAAGATGGCCGCGTACAGTCCCACCTACAAAGTGTCCACTACGATCTGGTACACTAATCAGCCAAACACAGATGCACAATGCAAATACCGATCGTATGAAAAGTGTCTAGTGTGTAGCCGGGGCACGGAAACAGCAAAATTCCACTAAACATGTTAACTGCCATCTGGCCGTGACAGCAAACACCGCAAACCGGATTGGAAAAGGTAAATTTATGGTGGCAGCCACCTCGTGAATCAATACCCAGCATCGCATTACCAATTCTACAATCTACACACATTGCGTCATCCCATCGATTCCCTTTCGATTTGCTATTGTCAATTGTTGCACCCGCGGTTACTAATTGCTGGGTATATACGTGCCTCCGTTGCACAAAAGCGGGGTGGCTCCTACAACATAACTGGCCACCCCAAAAGCCAACGTCTCTTGCATATCAATTTGGGTCCATACGGCGTCGGAAACGGTTACCCCTGCTCGCTAATTAAAGTGCGGGCAAATTAGTTTTACAAATCGACTGTGTTTCAGGGCAAGCAAGACCTGGCAGAATGCGCCACTGTGCTCTTAGTTACAACAAGTTACATCTGGGAAGAGTCGATTGGCTCGGTCTTCCCCCTCTTCTCGGTCTATACTCTGAGGTAACAATAGGAAAGGGCAATGCACCCCAACTGAGGACCCCCCCAGAATTTGCAACAATGTTGGGCACTAATCGCTCACTATATAGAGCAGCCCATATCCCCATTGCCAGTTGCACTTTGTGCAGCGTCGATCAATAAATCAATTCGTATAATTTATCTCTTTGGAAACACCCCAGCACTACCCCCTTCTGTCCCCCCTCATAGTTCCCAAGCCGCGACAAATCCGCCACTACTCCAGTGACCTCCCGACACGTGAAAGCTGTCGATCCGAACCCCCGAGTCAGATTAAACAGGGATCTACTTATCGGATAATAATTACCGGGGACTAAGGGCTACCGGATGCAAATGATACCTGCAACGTCACTGCCCCTGTGAGTTACCATCCACTCTCAGCAATTAAATCCAGTTTCACTGTACAAACTCGTATTATTATTTTTACATTTCAGCCATTACCAGAGGCGTACCTAGGGGGTGGCGAAATTGGCCCCCGCCAAGGGCGCAACCCGATGGGGGGCGCCCAAGGCGCCCCTTCCGAAGAGGCGCCCCTTCCGAAGATTCGGTACCAGCCCCCAGACACTCCCCATATTATCAGCCAGTGGCGGATTTA
>KZ538852.1:0-40784 GCA_000934665.2 Catajapyx aquilonaris | reverse complement strand
AGAGAGAGAGAGAGAGAAAGAGAGAGAGCCCTGTAATGGTCCAGGAAAGGTAAATACTGGCCCTTGGAATAAACTAGTTGAATAGCCCTGGCCTATTGTATGGAAGGCAAGGGCAACTTGTAATATCCTCCTGAGACCTGGTGTCGACATCAGCTAATGAATTTTTTTGGCGCCAACTAGTGATGCCAACAGAACTGTAATCTGTTGGTATCCCATGATTACAATCTGGCCTCAATAGGTGTAGCCACCAAGTGTTGAATATCTGAATTTGGCCCCAAAAATTGAATCACTTATGAAAATGGCAGATTCCGCTGCTGAAGCTAGGCGCTCATCTGATAAGTTTTATTTTTTTACTCATATTGAGAGTGCCATTTTCGTAATCCAGTGAATGTCCTGGGATTCTCAAGGAATGTGGATTGGGAAATACGAAAAGATGTGTCTGGGACAATCTTTGTTGCTGTAGAGAACTGGTAATTTTCTTTTCTTCCAGAGACCAAATGCCCATTTAAATGGACAT
This sequence comes from Catajapyx aquilonaris, assembly GCA_000934665.2. Taxonomy (NCBI): domain Eukaryota; kingdom Metazoa; phylum Arthropoda; class Diplura; order Dicellurata; family Japygidae; genus Catajapyx; species Catajapyx aquilonaris. Next base: position 40,267 of record KZ538852.1, on the reverse strand, counting down.
TCGAAATTATTATTTTTAGCTGAATGGGTTGTGGCATTTCTTTAAGTGCCTGTACCTATACACCCATAAGGAAGTGTGCTTTGCATTATACAGTTCAGTTTTTAAAACTTAAATTTTTTTCTCATTTCTTATTGGGAAAATTTTCAGAAAATGCAATAGGAACTGACATTGCATTAAAAATTCTTCTCAGGTCTCGGGAGGATATTATCACTTTTAAAGCACGACTTCACTAAATTTATTTCCAAACTGAAAAAAAAAATATTCCTGTAATAATGATCCCTTCAGTATGCACAAATTAGTGTGGGTACTTTTGACATTACAAGTATTAATGCAATTTAGCAATGTTAAAATTTAATATTGCCCCTAAAAGTTTTCACAAACTTTTACTGCAATTCAGGGTAGTCAGTAGTCAGTAGCATATCTTTCAAATTAAGCCGGTACATCAAATTGTCATTACCAACAAAAATTACATAATTTTGGATAGAATGTGGCATTACAGCTTGTTGCAATATTAGGCTTTGTTAAAAATTAGTGAGTTGTCTACAAAGCCCATCAAGCTGACCTTTGACTTCACTGATATCAGATCTATCAGATCTGTAATCATAACTCCTTGTCTCACTTGTGCATTGAACCCTCTTGCAAGGACCACTAAAGGCTAGGGGTGTCCTCTAATTGTGAATTACTTTCACCTCCTACACCTAGGTTCAGTGGGGCTTAACGTCTGCCTATTTCTGCCTCTAAGGCTCAACACCGACGCCAGGGGGTGGTCCTCCTCCTGGAAATTTGGCCACTCTGGGGATCTTTAACGTGCACTCGCGCAATGTCACAAGCACACAGGACCAACGGCTTTACTTCCCCTCCGGAGGAAGGCGCACTCTCACTTTTCTACCACCCGGAGAAAAGTCACCGACCTCGGCCGGGTTCGAACCCACAACCTTGGGACAAATGGACAAATGGACATCGTAGAGTGAAACAAACTTGGTTACAGACACACGTACATGCATGGGCACCACAACATACTCGAATTTGGTCAAAATCGGAAAAGATTTGTAGGAAGGTGTTCCGCTTGACGAGGAATGCCTCATAATTATATAGTGCTGATTGAATTAGTGATGAAGAGCATTCCAGAAGCAAGCAATCAAACTGTATTGATATTATTATCCAAAAATGCAGATTACAATTTTTCACTAGATATACAACAACTCTTCACATCAAGTTATGATTTACACACACTTCTTTCAAGTAAGTGTTCAAGGTTATGGACAGGATCAGTAACATAGCAAGATGTGACGGAGTAATATTGTATAGCACGGCCCCTGCCAGGAATTGAACCCAGGTCAACACTTGAATCAAGTGTTTGCTCTGCCACTAAGCTACAAGAGCGCTTGCTTGATACCCTTGCCACATCTGTGCATAATCATTTTACTGCAACATTTAATCTCAGAGACATCTTTGTGTGGAAGGCTGCTTTCATTTCTCATCTTCCCTTATGAAAATGTCATTACTGTATATACAGTGTCTCAGGATGGGCACAAACGAGGGATTTTGGGAGTAACTTGTTTCCTGCCAGGAGACACCAACTGCCAGAGACTAATTTCTTGCAAGCAAGAAATGTGGGGGGGGGAAGCCCAAATGCTCAGGCAGGGGGTCAGACAACAAGTTACTCCCAAATTACCCCATTTGCACCTGGCCTAAAGGAGATTGTGCAACCATTCAACCATGTGATGAAACATGCTTCCACCAACTTCCCTGAAGTAACTACAGTATCTTACTAAGTTTCTAGTTCAACTTTAAAAAATTATGCTAGAAGTTGCTGTGGGTAATAGGTGTAAAGAGTAAACAATGGTTCAATTTGGAATATTGTGGAATCAAGATGCTGCCAAGTGGATGCATTATCAAACGTCTCGTAAAGTGGCACCTCAATGAAAATTGGCAGCTAGCTGGGCATGACGAAGGCAGGAAAGAGAAACGTATGAATTCAACTTACATAAGCAATGATAAGCCCACTCCAAGCTCACGGGAGTGGTACGTTCCTCATTTCGGCAACAAAACTTCATATCTTCCCAGAAAACATTCAGGTGCAAACCTTTGCATCATTAACTCACCTAGTCATTATGTCTTGTTCCTTTTTTTCCATAGCCGTGCACTCAAATAGCCAGAAAACGTGATGGCCATTGTTACGGATCTGAACATTTTGTAGTATGCGATGAAATTCATGGAACATCTTGATTATCTCTGCAAAGTAAATAAGTAAATTATTCAATACCTATTCAAATATATGAACACTTGTTCAGGGGGAGTTACCAATACAATGAAATTTCTATAAATTGAACTTCCTAAGGGAGTGTTCATACATGAAAACATGGCTTGTGGACCTGTCCCCACAACCAGTCTTGCAGAGCAGAAGCGCTTATGCTCTTGATCCATGGTTACTTTATCCTGCAATTTGACCCATTTTTTCTTGACACGACCCATAGGAAGAGCATATTATACAGGGTCATCGAAAAAGAATGTCACTATTTTAAATCCCTGTAACTCGAAAACTTGTAAACTTTTTTTTGAAACCCTGCGATGACCCTTACGGGTCTATAGGGGGATGGCACACCACCATCAGTTTTCTAGTTGGTTTTACTCCGGTATAGGGAAAGAAGGACATAGGGTAAGGAAAGGGATTTTTGGGGAGGGGACACGGGTGCAGGTGCAATGTCAAGCGCCAGGCCATGTGCAGTCCCCCAGGAGGTCAGATTGCCAGACACCTCCTAGGTGCCGGGTTAGAGACCCTCCTGATGCAGGTGAGAGGGAACTCCCAGGCGGGGATCGAACCTGGGACCTTTCACTCAGCAAGCCGAGACGTTACCATCTCGGCCACCACACCTCCCCACTTGTAAACATATCTACATGATTTCTGTTATGAAATGCTAGGAAATGTCTACAGTTTTGGTATCACCTTATTTTGTTTAGATATTAGCTTAATTTGTCGCTCAGCAGACAAAAAAGGCGATAATCGGTGTTGTTGCAATCCTATCCCATAGGTGCTGGATATGACAAGTCTTTACACCACACATTATTTTTGATGACGCACATAAAAAGTCTCCTCATCCATGAAACAATCCTGCATTAGGAAAGTTTCATTTGTTCAGCCTCCTAGTGTGAGAAGTCTTGAATGAGAAGTCTCTCCAGGCATAGCACCTGCCAGAAGCCCGGATCTTACCCCGATTGACTTTTTTGGGAGATACACGTATGGTGAAAAGATCGGGCATCTCCAGCACCTACGTCATTAGACTGCAACGGCAATGCCAGACATGTCTGAGCGGGTTAGGCACGACACCGATTACTGTCTTTGCATTTTCTGAGTGACAAATGGAGCTCACATCGAAACAAACTATGGTAAGGCCAAAACCTTAGACATTTCTTAGCATTTTAAAACTGAAATGATTTAGATATGTCTACAAGTTTTTGAGTTATGGCCAGATTTAAAATAGGGACATTCTTTTTCGATGACCCTGTACTTACACTCCACAAACACTTTAATTCAAATCTAGTTAATCACTCACCAGCTGTAGCTTCTGGTGTCTCTGCAGCAGTGTAGGGTATATTGGCAAGAACCAGGTCAATCTGTCCCATACTATCCAGTTCTGAACCAACTACATTCTCCACTGAGCTCAGAGGCTTAATTTTTTCTCCAAACTTCAAGCTGACTAGATTCTTCGCATCGCCATCATTTTCAGCAGACAGGTATCTCTCAATTTTCAGTCCTAACTTATCCAGCACATAGAGTCCTGGTTGAAAATTAATAGTATTAAATATCATTAATTCCATAAATAGCGCTAATGTGACAAAACAACATTTCAACATTCAACATTTTTTCCAAAATTGAGTTTTGGCCACTGGCAGCACCGTAAAGTGTTGTGTCGCATTCAGACAAAATGTGAAACTCAGCCAGAAGATACTACATTCTTAAGTGAGGATTCCTCTCAGAGCTCTATGTATCTCTCGCATTAACAGTAGCCAAAAATATTTTGCTCCGGCAAACGTTACTTTGGTGTCTTTCCTTATGGTATAATTATGTTCATACGAAGGTAACATGTTATGAAGTGTCTCACTTATGAACCCTTACGATGCTAATCTTGTCATTGTCATGCAATGTGATAACCCTGAAAAAAAAATCTCCATATTGTGCACAATTAATATAGGAGAGATCGGGGTCGATTGTAACACTTTTTAGTATGGATTTTTTAATTCAGTTACATATGCATTTAGGCACAGGTTTTTGACATGATGTAAAATTGTCTATAATGAAATCTTAAGATTAAGGGGGCGCATGAGTAAAAATACGGTAGGCGCATTTTTGAGGGAATTTTATTTTTTGTGGCGAAACGAACGGTTAATCGGAAAAATCACGCCGAAGGTGCCCTGCGGAAAGGTTTGGTCTTTACTATGGTACCATACTCGATATGATTGCATTAAAATTGTGGACATACGGGCGCCGAAGCGTTCCCGAATTTGTCGCGTTCCTCCCGCCATGTTATTCATATGGGCTTTTCGGGAACGCCATTTTCCTTCACTTCAACTTGATGAAAAGGTCACTTCTAGGCCGAAAATGGTAAAATGACGCCGAAGGTGCCCTGCGCCAGATCATGTCCTATTTTTTGGTGTAATTTTTGTGTCCATTGCTCCATTTTTGTGGCCGTACGGCCGCAGAAGCGTGGACATGTCGAATCCCCATATGCTGTCCATGCAAACGCGAGTTTGTTTACGTAGTCGCCAAGGGCTCGCATTGTTACCGATTGTTACCGTATTTTTTTACTAGTGCGCCCCCTTAAAAATTGATAGATGTATAAATATTTTTCCAAGGCAAGGCCGAGTGTCACAACCGACCCCATCATACGGGCAGTTGTAACAGAGGGCGGGGTCGATTGTAACACTACGTCTTAAATGGCAAATGTAATATGGAAGAACAGTTTACACCCACTCATCTTCTCGGAAATTGTCTTTATGACCTACTTGATCCACATAGATTGCTCTATATCTCTCGATACACTGGAATTTATTCAGCAGAATAGTATTCAAAGAGAATAGATTTTTTATTCATATAAATTTTCGACCAACTGGTTATAAGAGGCTTTATTGCACAAAATAATAATTACTTCTACTCTCAATATCCTGTGAGATATGTGACATGTGTAGCTGTAACATCTGTACACAGACATGACCGACGTGACCTTTCTCTTATGATTTTACCACGTTACAACTGACCCCAAAGTAAGCTGTTACAACTGTTGTGTGTTGTCTTGCAGATATGCTTACTACTTTTTAACTGTACACATGATTTGGTCATCCACATACGGTCAGTGTGACCCCACTACAGGAACCTTTCTCATGATACCAAGGGCAATTCAAAAATGTCACCTCTACCCTTCACATAATCACTTGATTACTGTCACTTGAAAAGTTGGGAACACACCTTGATTTTGGTTTTTTGCATATAGAAGAACAAAAAACCAAAAAGGAGACGCCTAAGTTTTGCCTGGCTGAGAGCCATAGTGACACACGTGCTGTGTGAGTTTCAGCTTCAGGGCTTTCCAAACGTATTTATTATTGGCAATGCTACAATCATACCCTATTACAACCGACCCTGATCTCCCCTACTTCTTTTTTGCAACAATCACTTGGTCCAAGTAAAAGCTGACAAAAGGGCGAATTCTGACTATGTCATTGATACATGCATATTACATGAGTAATGCGTGTGCCTCATGATCATGGGAAGTACATTTTGTTCACTATCCCCATTTTGCTTGTCATGGCATCTTCTTTTTTAGTATATCAGTTTGCAGGTTTCTTTTGGCTCGCCTGTAAAATTATGAAAAGGTTCAATTCGTCCTTTTGGCGTATTAACAGCAGCAGCTCTCTTTGCAATGAAAGGATACCTCCCAGGATTGATTTTGCAGTGACTCGCAATAATTTTAAGATAATGTTCTACTGCAGTAATATTTGATGAAAAATGAAACTCAGTTTGACCTTAATGAGATCCCCCAGCTGAGAAAGTAGGTTTTGAAAATTATTATTGTGCAATTTTTCCCAACTTTATTTGGCCACATATAGAACTGTTATACAATGTTTTTTTTATGACAATGCTAGAAAATGCTCAGGTTTATGAGTAGCTTACTGTTCTTGAGGAGTAATCTAAATTTCATAAACACAATGGGAAATCTGCATTAACTCCACTAATATTAATTTTACTGGATTACTGGCTACTCTCTACAAAATCGTTTCTGTAAAACAAAGATTTTTAAACAATCTTAACCCTTAACTACGTAGGTGGGCGAAACACCTTTAACTACGTAGGTGGAGCCTGAGAGGCTCCAACGGTATATTTAAATTTCTGCTTATCAACTAAATTGTTATATTGGACTTTTCACATACAGAAAGTGCAGTTCAGATCACTAGGCTTCCGAAAACGTAAAAATCACACGCTGAGTCAGCATATTCCGACAGGGAAAAATTCTTAAAAGGTTACATCATGCTTGAGCTGCTCAGACTTCACCTACGAGATATAGAGCCTCATCGGTTCCAGGAGGGACCTGTTCCTCGTTACGAATTTTTTTTAACCAAACAATAGGGACTTTAAAAAATTTACTTTCCTTTTCATGCTTAGGAAGGTTTTTCTGACAAAGAAGGACAGGGGAAAATAAAATTCAATGAAAAAGTTACATGCGTTTAAATAGTGCTTGGAGCCTCTCAGGCGCCACCTACGTAGTTAAGGGTTAATGCTTTTGGTGGCCATTTGAAGTTCAAAAAAGTTAATTTCCGAATCCAAATTTCCCAGTTGGAGATCGAAGGAGGCTAAAATTGAGTTTCATTTTTTCACCTAATATTATAATTTATAAGGAATAACAAACAACACATGAAATGATGATAAAGTTACTAAAATGAGCCCTCTCATTCAACTGCAATAATGAATGTATTTATAAAATCGCCCATGATTTTTGATTTGGACACCATATCAACTGAGAGAGTAAAACACCTTCTAATGAGAAATCATTCAGAAAGAATACCTGAAACTGTCAATTGATGTGCCCATACTAATGCATCCCAGAACAATCAAAACTGGTTGATGTCACAATTTCAGGTTTGTAGTTACTGGTCACTTCAAAACCTCCCTGACACTGACATTTCCCACATAAAAATAATGAATCTTTCACAATACCTGTTCCGATTCCATCAAATATGGATAAAACTCGCATTTGTCGAATCTTATAACTCACATTTTTATTACTGATGTAGTAAAAAGGTGAGTATAATTTGATTACCTGAAATACAAAAATATTTAATAATACACTCATGAGTCTGTTGCTGCCTAGTAATATACTTACATAACGCTGCCACCCATCCCGCTTGACAAGAAAATCAATGCCTTCATAGTCATCCCTGCAAAAGTAGCAGAGCCATGTCGAGAGGTCATCTCCCAAAATCATTTCTACTTCACCTGGGCCTGCCAAGGCCTTCAAACATTTCTTGCAAAACGTACTATAAATGTAATGAAAGCATGACTGAAAAATTCTGTTTCATCATTCCCATTATGTCCTCTGAGGAACAGCATAAAAGACAATACCTGTTGCAAGTGCGTTTTGAGCAAGTAATCACTTGCTTAGCATCGCTGCAGATGATGCAATAAACCTGTAAGAGGGGCGGGGGGAACACAAATGTTACTTACTGTATAATAATTAATAATAATAATAATAATAATAATAATAATAATAATAATAATAATAATAATAATAATAATAATAATAATAATAATAATAATAATAATATCCGGGTAGTGCTTGGCCTCTGGGCATGTAGCACAGATCTTTATTTGTACAATGTACATTTTTGGAACCTATTTATTAAAGCGCCTGGGCCCACGGGCAGGATCACAGGAGGCATGTGCAAGGTGCAGTGCTATGTCCTTGTGTGGCCATTTTTAGTGAACTTCCCCGGGTGGTTTGTCTTAACGGAAATACCACCCGAGACAAAGCCAGAGGTGACCCTACTGTATATGAATATATCCTGTCATATCACACATTCCATTTCTCAGGCCAAGTTCAAGCTCAGCCACTTTATGATACCACCCTAATTGCAGATCCTGCCTTAATTCCTTCTGGAGGTGGCTCCCTCTTGATAATAATGCTTATTTGGGGAAGGGCCAGCAAAAACATGTGCTACCATGACTTGACTCATCTATATAAATAAAGCCGTTTGTGAGTCTGTCTGTCTTTCCGTCTTTCCGTCTATCTGTCTGTCCGCCTGCCAACCGTCATTTGCCTCCCATCTGTGGTCCGGGTGGGAAGGACGGGAGGGGTTGCAGCTGAGGTGGGATTAGAGTACATCCACTTTATCAGCAGGTGGGGGGAGGCACCGCCGGAGAGATGTTATTGTTCTCCGGCGCCTTAATGAGGAGCTGATGAACAAGGTGGCACGTGCAAATGTCGACTTCTTGCCAAGTCCAAAACGGCTGGGAAAACTATCACTGCGGCTCTCTGTGCGTGAGGATTTTGACGTGGCTACTGGCAGGTGTTTTCCCTTCATTCATTTCTTCCCGGGCAAAGCCGGGTGCCGCATCTATGTAAAATAAAGAGACAAAAAGGGCACAACCCGCAGGTCTCCACTGTTTTGACCAGCCACAATACATGGGGTAATACAGTAATCATCTTTCGCATTGAACAATTCACTTCATAATTATAATGATCCAAATAAGTGTTAACTACGAGATTAATAGAAATTCACTTACACTGGTTCCATCTTCTCCGCAAACATAAAGGGTCTTGATTAATTTCTTCTTGCACTTTTCACAGATTCCTCCAGAAAAGAAAGGATGGCATTCCACCGGTTTCACTGAGAGTAACCTGCATGCAATGCATGTGTCATCTATCTTCAGATGATTAGTTCGCACCTTATCCATTGCACATCCTGCAACATCAAAAGAAGACATTAAGACACAGGTTTCAACAAATAGAAGTCAAACTCAAGCATGGCAATCTGCAAGCAAACTACAACAACAACAACGTCACGACATTTCCCTATAAGGGGTAGTCAGTGATGAAGGGAGAAGCAAGTTAACCCCACATATGAATTAAATTAAATATTATAAAAATAAAACTATAAACTACCTGTCCTACCCCCCACCCCCTCATGTGTAATTGTCTGCGTGAATGCTCCTAACATCTCCTGTGTCCCTCCCTCCTCCTCCATTACTCACCCCCATTAATTACCCTATGCCATTTACACTTGTCTAAACAAACAACCTTAGCCTCAGCCACGTCCATGGTCCTCTGAACCTCTAGGCTTAACACTAGCAACACCCTTATGCTTAAGACACTGACCCACATGGTCCAACCATGTCTTCCTAGGAATAGGCCTTGTGCCACTCATACCAACTACTCCATTGAAATAAACCTTCGTTATCTCCTCCTCCTTCATCCTCTCCACATGGCCCAAACCACCTTAGATTTGTCCTATACACCATGGGTGGAATTTTCGTCCCACTGATATACAGGGTGTATCTGAACTCAGTGCACAGACGTATATGACTGCCTTCCTAGCCACCAGAGGATCCATTTAAGTATAGGAGTCATTATGTCTGGCCGCCACATTACTGAGATAATTGGCCGCAAACATGTAGTACAAAATATCCTGTCGGTTAGGCCACCCATCGAACCCTCCCCCAGTCAGAAGGCTCTGGAAGGTCTGGGGGCCGGACTTTGTTGGTTTGTTGCCCACAGGTGGCAAGGTCTCTTTGGCTAGTTACACCAGAAAATTCTATTTCAAAGTCAGAAGGAGCGATTAGGCAAAAATCGCTAAAGAGTATCTTAGTAATGAGGCTGCCCAGACATAATGACTCCTCTACATAAGTTGATCCTCTAGTGGCTAGGAAGGCAGTCATATACGTCTGTGCACTGAGTTCAGATACACCCTGTACAGTCACTGCTAACTTAGCAGTACCAGTGTTGGCAATGGTAGGCCTACTGATGAGTTAGCAATGACTATCAGTAGGACGAAAATTTCAACCCTTATCTTTAACAGTCTCCTAAATATTACACCTCTGCAAAATCTCCTCATTCCTAATCCTATCCAACTTAGTAACCCCACAAACAGCCCGGATTTAACGCATCTCTGTAGCCAACACCCTACTCTTATGCCTATCTGACCAAGCCCGCTCTTCATTACCATACATAAGTGAAGGAACAATAACGTGCGAATAGACAGGCAACCTACAGGCAGAAGATAAGTCCTTATTTCTAGAGAACTTACTTGTGGCACCTATCACTTTCAACCCAGAACTAACTCTCCTGTCAATCTCCCCATCCATTCTACCATTACTCTCAAGGACACTACCCAGGTATACAAACTGGTTGACCTGCTCAACCAGTTTTCCTCGTACCTGCAACATACAAGGAGAAACCTGCTGTCCTCTCTCAAATACCAATACCTTAGTCTTATCTACGTTAATCCTCATACCCCTCTTCTCACAAACTTTGTCCAACTTGGACAGACTTGACTGTAAATCAGCCTCACTCTCCGCCAGAAAGGCATAATCATCCGCATACAGCAAGTGACTAACTATATCATCACCAAAATGTACTCCTACACCTTCAATCATAGCTTCCCTTACACACTCATGCATCTTTCTTTATTCTTTCTTTACGTTACCCCGTGATAAGGCGGAGCCTTTTTAGGGGGGTGGCCTGTAACTGTGTACCATTTTTCTTCGCTCACCGGTGAAAGGAGACAGGGACATGGGTAAGGATAGGGATTTTTGAGGAGGGAACATGTGGTGCAAGTGCAAGGTCTGTAAAGGGGCCATGTGCTGTTCCCCAGGAGGTTAGGTTGCCAGACACCTCCCAAGGCGCAGGTCAGAGACCCTCCTGACACAGGTGAAAGGAAAACTCCACAGGCAGGAATTGAACCGGAGCCTTTCCCTCAGCAAGCCAAGACGTTACTATCTTGGGCATCTACACTTCCCCCCCCCCCCTTACACATGAATCTAAATACAAGTTAAATAACCAGGGAGACGTGACACAACTCTGATTAACCCCAACACTAATGTTAAACCAGTCAGAGAAAGCCCCACTAGTTCTACTCTCTTCATACAATGACTTTACAGCCTCCAACAGGGAACCCTTCACTCCATGTAGACTCGGAACTTCCCACAAACCTACCCTACTTACTGTGTCATAGGCTTTCTCTAAGGCCGGGTTGCACTGGCTCCTGGAAAATTTGTCTGGCCGACGAAGAGCCCGATTTGCTTGTTATTCATTGTTGTCAACAATTATGTCAACAATGAATAACAAACTATCCTGGCTCTTCTTTGGCCAGACAAATTTTCTGGGAGCCGGTGCAACCCAGCCTAAGTCTACAAAGGCAACATAAACCTGCTTGTTTACAGCTAAATACTTTTCTATCACAAGTCTCATACAGAATATCTGAGAAACCAGATTTGATCCATGAAATGAGGTTTTTTAAAGAAATACAGGAGTTTCAGGTCATTATCGTTTCAAGGTCACTCACTGTGATGCATTTTATTTCCTTTGGGGTCCTAAAAGACCCCACGTCATGGTTCTAGGGTTAAACTATCCCAGAACCTCTCCTTATATCCTCTTCCAAAGATGAGTCAACTGGTGCATACATAGCCACTATCACAATCCTAGTCTTAACCACCTTCAGACTCACCCACATAATTCTCTCACTGACCTGACTAAATAACGCTTTCACACAGTGAACCAGCTTAGGACTAATAAGTATACCCACACCTGACAAGCCCTCTTCCTTTCATCTACATCAGACCAGATACCTATTCACCCATTGAAATCACCTTCTGAACAACCTTTCATCTTGGTCTATCACAAGCACATTATACGAGGGCCATACTAAAATGATTGGCAATTTATTTTTTTGCCACAAATACAGTGCCTGTACAGTGCTGGCCATATATCGAGGCAACCGCCAGTGACATTTTCCCTAAGCGGCAGAAGAAGGAATTGAAGATGAGCATGCTACAAGCCGGGCGAGCAAGATTCCTTCTTCTGCCGCTTCGGAAAAGTGTCGCTGACGGTTGCCTCGATATATGGCCAGCACTGTACAGCAGGTAGGCAGATAGTGACACATTATAGATAGAGTCCTCCTGGAGCCAAATGTCATACCACCACATGTGTGTCAACCTCTCCAGGCTCTCCAGGCCCTCCAGGAACCACCTTTTGGAGGTGCGACGCACCACTACCGGACAACTGCTCACAGTCAACAACTATAAACAATGTCCTCGAAATGGCATTGGCAATGGGTTTTTTTTCCCTGGATCTGGGTTTCGGTGCTTCCACACCCGCCATACTCACCAGACATGGCACCCAGTAACTTTCGCCTGTTCAGAGACATGAAAAAAAAAAACCTTTGTCGACGCCATGTCGAGGACTTGGTTGACTGCAAGCAGTTGTCCGGGAGTGGGTGTGAAGTTCCTCCAAAAAATTCTTCCTGGAGGGCAAGGAGAGGTTTCACACCCATGCTCCTGTGTATTCACCTCCAGGAGGATTCTATCTATAATATGTGACTATCTGCTGACCGCTGTACAGGCACTGTATTTGCGGCAAAAAATAAATTGTCAATCATTTTAGTACGGCCCTCGTATCTAAACGCGCATCAACAAAATGCTTTTCTAATAATATCCTCCTTGTTATGGATACCCCTTATGTTAACAATGGAGAGTCTAGCCTCACTATTTTTCACCTCCTCTTACTACCTACCCCCAACTTCGAACCTCGGAGAGAAACTGAACTAAAATGAGTATAACTTGCTGTTCTCCCGAACATCTCGTCAACAGAATAGAGGCATGGCAATTCATATTAAGCTAATTATGAAACTCCCAACACATATGATATTTCATTTCTATATCACAAATAATGCAGATAACATAAAATTGGCAATGGCGAGACATAGCTTTGGGTCAATATGCATTGCAGCACTGTGGCGATAATAAGATGAGGTCCTTTACCTTTGTGCTGTTACTAGAGGCAAATTACAGTCCCAGGTCCCAGGACACCAGGCTTTTTTTTTTGCCTGCGAAACAAATCTGTGCATGGAAAATGTGCATGAGATACTGGTGTACGTGACATCGTCTGGACACAGATGGAACTGTTTGATGAGGGGAGACATCTGGGGACCCCCAACAACACCCACAGTAAGTTAACAGTGATAACAGTGCAAGATGGCGGATACGAATGGGTTCACTGTGGAGGAGAGACTTGTGACTGCTGTGTGGGTCCACGACGAGAGACCTCATGACACTTCCCGTGCTGAATGCTTTTTTCTCCCACTGGAACAAGTTACTTCTGCTCGGTGGCGCCTTACCAAAACCAGCCCTGAAATCCTGCATGGTGTGCGTTATGTTCTTTCCCGTATGAGGCCCACACAGCAGCCACTCTCTCCTCCACAGTGAACCTGCTCATATCCGCCATCTTGCACTGTTAACACTGTTAACTTACTGTGGGTGTTGTTGGGGGTCCCCAGATGTCTCCCCTCATCAAACAGTTCCGTCTGTGTCCAGACGATGTCACACCAGTATCCCAGACACATTTTCCATGCACAGATTTGTTTCGCAGGCAAAAAAAGCCTGGTGTCCTGGGACTTTTCGCCCACCCTGTACTTAATGGGGCATTCTACAATCTGCAATGTTCCAGTAGTGAGGGGTAACATGTTGGTAATGTGGTAAGAAAGGAACCTGGTGCTGTAAGAGAATGGCTTTGGTCATACTGTCCTTAATGAAATTATCCAATATTCTCAATAATAATTGGATGAAGCTTTTGTTCTTATAAGCCACCAAAGTGAATTGAAGACGTGACAATGCAAAGGTCCTAAGTGCTAAAAAATCTGGATTGAGTCAACGTATCCTATATGCCATTGCCAATGTGGGGTAGAAGTCCCAAGTGCCAGAAAAATCAGGAAGGTTCTACATTTGGCCAGTAGATGGGGCAGGTTGCCTATGGCATAATGTTTCTTGCGGAGAAAAAATCAAACACAACTCAGAATCCGGTTTTCGGCACTTACACCTTTGCATTGTCACATCTTCAATTATCCAAAATTCTCACAACATTAAGGCACTGTTTGGCAAGCAAGCACACTCTATATGCAGACAGGTTAGACCTAATTCCATGAATCCTCTCTATACGTAACATGACACAAAACTTGAAACTACTGGTGTCAACAGAAATATGTAGAGAGACCTTAATTAAATGCATGCACATCCACCTATCAATATTATAAAGATTCTTACCTTCACTGGTATCATTCATAAAACGCTGTTGCAATAATTTGCTGTGAGTCATACTCCTTGGTTTCCCAGGTAAACCCATTGGAACTTCATGGGTTCTTTTCCCACCTGCCTTTTCTCCCTCGGAGTCCTTCGATTTGCTTTGCGCCAAGCCTTCCTTCCGTTTGAGAGGAATATCACCTGCCTGCTCTCTATCACTAACTTGCTTGGAAGTAGAGCTACGTGGCTTTGTTACACTAGTTTTGTCAGTCCTCCTGCCTTCCTCCTTCGTCTTCTTCGCTAAGCCTTGTACCCCACACACAGTCTTTTTTTGAATGCTGCTTTTATGTCCTTCATGTTCATGTCCGAGTTTCCCTGGCCCACCTTCTTTTCTGATAGCCACCTTCTTTTCTTTTTCCAGGGCTTCTTTCGCCTTTGATTCTCTTCCTTCACACGACCTTGACTTGGCTTTTTCAGGTGAACTCTTGGCAATGCTTACACCTTTGCATTCACTATCATCCATATTCAGGGGTTCATTACTTCTATTTGATGCTGCACTATTATCCGTTTCTGACTCGTCTGTCACAATATCCATCTGGGTATCTGTCAGGTTATTGCTATTGCAAACCTGTTCTGAAAGAGGGTACTTCTTTGGTACTTCAAACTGCCTTTCACAACTCAATTTACTCCCATGAATGGTTGGACCCTCAACCTGAACATCAATAATTTCTAATGGATGACCTGGTTGCTGGTCTTCGTGACAGAGACTCTTAGTCTGTGGTGTACTACTGTACAGTTTTACCTCATGTGGCTTCCCGTGGGATTTTATGTGGTTGATGTCTTCAGCCTGACTCTTTTCCTCTGATGCCAATCCCTCACTCTCATGCCTCAAAAAAGCGCTCACTGCACAAACTGGCAAGCTGTCAAAAAGAGACATATCTTCTGAATTCAATGTGGCTAGTTCCTTATCTGGTGACCAGCTGACATTCTCGTTACTTCCTTCCAAATGTTTGAGCATTTCACTTACAACATTTAGTGAGTAACTCGCCTCACTCGCTAATGGAATCGGATCAACAGGACTTTCCACAGCACTCCATAGGGGTAGTGGACTAATGGAAGAGACTGATCCATTTGGTGGATCCCTGTCCTCACCCCTGTCTTCACCATGTCCACAACTTATTCCAGAATCACTCTCATTGTGGGCAATTTGCTTCTCTTTTTCTTGATATTGGGCGTACCCGAGATGGTTGGCTTCTCGTAATTTATGCACAGTTGCAACTATTATTACTGAGTCCACATTTAACTCATCCTGCTGATTTTGATGAGGCAATGTTTCCTTCACTGTCAGACAATTTCCACCAATATCAAATTGGTCTGACCCACTCTCCACCCTCCTTTTCTTCTGGGGTGAAGGTTCACTTCGCTTCTGACTGTGCACGGGCTTGTCTTTATTTTTTTGGCGTCTCTTTTTCCTAGCCATTATACTGTAGCTTCTCAATAACAGAAGATACTCGGTGAACTGGAAAAAAAAAAGACAATTTGCAATGCCCAATGGACAAACAATGAGGTAATATACGCCAAATTTCAATGCAAAACTATACACTGTATTCCCGATTATCCTGGTGCGGATTATCTGTGCATCGCCAAAAAATAAAATAAAAGTTAAAGTCCGAAAAAATGGGTGGAATTTTCGTCCCACTGCACTGTTAGACACCAGTGCCAACACTGGTACTCTCAGTTAGCGATAACTACTGTAGCTGGGGGTTGCATGGTGGTCTAGTGGTTACGCCACTGGCCAGCCAAGCGGGAGGCCGTGGTTCAATTCCCGTCCCCATCACCTCTGCTTGTCCGGGTCTTCTTCCCGCTTTTCACCCGACATGCTGGAGCAGAATTGCACTCCCTTCTCTGCTCGGGGCCAGGAGAAAAGGCCTGGTGTTAGAGAATGTCAGAAATGGCTATCGCATGGCGCCCCCCCTTGGGAACTTCCCCTTCCCCCCTAAGAGGTCCTCGAGCCCTATCACTGGGGGAGGGGGGAGGGGGAGAGAGAGAGAGACAAAGACAGAGAGACTACTGTAGCTGTGGGATGAAAATCCACCCCTGTCAATATGTCTCGCCAATGAAGAAATATAACAGACTTTTTCTAGAAGACAAAGCATTAGAACAAGGGTTCTTAACCTTTTCGGGCCTCCGCACCCCTTCAAAGAGAGTTGGTCCTTGTTGCACCCCCTATATCAGGGGTGATTGATTAAGTTCATAGTTAGACTAAGTCCAGAGGTGCACCTGCTTGCTCGCACCCCCAGGGGAGCCACCTCACCCCAGGTTAAGAACCACTGTATTAGAAGATTTATGGTACGTTTTATTATTTTGATTAAACCAAGCAGCACAATAGTACAGTAGTACAGTAGTATTATACATTAAAAACCTGTGAATATATTTTCTGATTATCCGGCGTCACCCATCCAGTCATTAGCCCAGATAATAATCGGAAGTACAGTGTATATCCAGTCATGCTTAATGATCCCATCTGTATGTTCTTATTTGAGTGGGAAGGAACCAAAGCAAGTAAAGCATGGTATCCACGTTACAGTTTTCTCATGCAAGAGGTGCCAACTGCGCATGCCCGGAACAGAGGAAAGAGAAAAGGTAGAAAATTTTCAACTTTAATCCCAGGGGATTAAAGTTGAACTGTCTTACTTTGAATGATGAAAAAAATTTCATAATTCAAAGTACGAGTAAGATACCGGTAGTGGTTTTCATGCAGTAAACTATGATTTCTATCACATAAGAACTGGATGAATGTAGGCCTACTATATATTTATCTTTCCATTCCAATGACTTATTCAGCATAAAAATTAGCAAGTTTACATACCATCATTGTGTGTCATGTAAGTCACGATTTTTTGACCTTTTTACATTTTTAGCTGTAGTACCAAAATCTAAAAATTGATATTAATTACCTTCTCACTACACAGTAGTACCCTTCAAATAATAACTTATTAATAATTTTGCGGTAATATTTGTCTGAACATTGTTATGGCCATTTCATTTTTGTTGTGTAAGTCACGTTTCCCCTTGGATGCCACTGTCACTATTGTTTCGCGGCTGGTAAAATGGCACATACAGTTGTAGTGGTATGGAAGAAAAAGCAAATGCCGTAGTTAAATCAAGAAGGGAAGTAAGAGCTGTCCTAGATAAGTGCATTGGAAAGGCAAAAAGAAAGGTGTAATTTTTTTCATTGGTGACTTTCAGAGGTCAGAGAGAAACTTTGAAGGTAAAATGGAGAGTTTGAGACGCCATCAATGCCAGACAGTTTGATCCAAACACAGCTAGAGAATTTGCAGAAGTTGCCTGTAGAGTTTATCCAAACATTATAATTATTATATTCATTGGATCAAAGGATATGGAAAGAAGAATAGCTATAAGCTTGATGAAATGTGGACTCCTACTGGAAAAGAAATTCTTTACATTCCTAACTAAGAAAATCTCATTATTTCAGTGCACTTGGACATTGAACTAGAACATTCTCTTATTTCCAATGCTTCAATTTTTGCGTTTTATATTGTTTATTTTCCACTTGACTTATTAAAGACATTGTACCACAAACTTCCAGTACTCCTAGCTAATTCATCCCAGACGTACGTAATTTGCCTGCAGAATCTACAAAATAGTAGTGCATCCGCTTTTAGTTTTACCAAGCTCTTGGTTTTACAGATATTAAAGCAGATGGATTGTCATTGAATGCAATTTAATGTAATGGACAGAACTCACTATATATGCTTTGTTGGGCAAGTTATACCAATTATATACCATTCATACACATTACACATACACATTACACAGACTACATACATTGTAGCCTAAATACACATTCCACCTTCATGGCATTATATCCTTACAGGGTGGCCAGTGATGACCATCAGGTATCACATCTGGCCATCTCACATAACAATACAATGAATCCACTGCTGTCTGCTCAGGTACACACATTATGTATATGCATTACACATCTTCAAATGTTCATAAGAATTGTAGCCCTGCACATTCTCATGTAGGCCTATCATTTAAATGTTTAAATAAAATAACATGTAATAAGAGAGATTACTTTGTTTCTGCCCTAAAAATCCAAAATTCTTCTCATGAATCTAATCAGAAAGCAATGAGGACAAAATAAGTGTCATGTAAGTCACGAAAGAAATAATTTATTTTTTGTAAAATTAATAACATAACACCAAGTTCATATAATATTTTAATTTAGGTCTTTGAAAATATCCTCAACCCAAAATTTTTTAAATTAATTTATTTATTTCACCCCATGATACAACTTTTTAAGTCGTTAGAGGGGAGTGGCACGCCACCATCAGTTTTCTGTTACTTTTTACTTCGTTCTCCGGTGCAAGGAATACTATGAAATGGGGTAAGGGTTGGAGTTTTGGGGAAGGGACACAGGTGCAAGTGCAATGTCGGAAAAGGGTCATGTGCAGTCCCCCAGGAGGCCAGTTGCCAAGACGCCTCCTTAGGCGCCAGCGACCCACTTATGCAGGCGAAAGGTAACTCCAGGGCGGGGATTAGAACCCAGGACCTTTCGCACAGCAAGCCGAGACGTTACCATCTTGGCCACCGCCTTCCCCTCCTGAACCCAATAACCCTAACGGTTAAGGCCGGGTTGCACCAGCTCCAGGAAAATTTGTCTGGCCGAAGAAGAGCCAGGATAGTTTGTTATTCATTGTTGTCAAAAATTCTAACAATGAGTAACGAACTATCCTGGCTCTTCTTTGGCCAGACAAATTTTCCGGGAGCCGGTGCAGCCCGGCCTAAGTCATAAATGCGATGAATTTTATATTCCTATCTGAAGCCTCCGTTACCCGTGGCTTTCTTGTCGTGTAAGTCACGATAAATTTTTTAATTAGGCATTGGACAATCCTGGCCAATAGGGGGAGTATAAAAATGTTTTTCCAGTGCACAATACTACATAGACAAATTATGACGTCATGGCCATGTCTACCCCACTGTGGGGTGGACTTGGCCATCTAATTTTCCCATTATAAATGCACTTCTCTGGGCCAGAAAATATTTGAATGGGTGAACCTGGCCATTGCCATCCACATGGGACAACTTGGCCACTACTTCTAATATGTGCTACCTTGGTGCTACACATAGGGGAGGGACCAAACCTTACCAGAAGCATAAAATCATGGAAACGTAAACTTGCCCACTTGAAGGCCACCCAGGAGTGAATTTGGCCACCTGTTTTTAAACCCAAGAAATTGTGAATTTGATGGTAGATTAGTGGTTCTGGATATTACAAGTTATAGGCTATTTATTCTGCAGTAGCAGAGGTCTGGAGCCCATTCTTCGCACAGTCTGTTTCCATGACAATGTAATCAACAACAATCAATCATTGTTGATGCCATGGAAATCTGTTGCCATAATAACCCATTGTAGAATTATAAGTAAAAAAATATTGATTCACTTGTGGCACTTACAAGTTACTAGTTTTACCCACCCTGCCAGACACTACAATCATGGAGCAAGAAACCTGACCCGATAATCTGTGTTATTGTCCCAAATCATAACAGAGGTAGACACAATTCATACCATATCTTCTCCTGTCCAAGAAACATCATACACATACAGTAAAACCTGTCTATGTTGGACACTGACGGTTCCAAGGAAATTGTCCAACATAGGGAGGTGTCCTCCAACATATTAGGATTTCAATATCTCGGGTTTCATAGTGCAGCCTGATAATGTATGAATTAGTACTGTACAGTAATCATCCAGATCCAGTAATCAACTTTCAATGCACGTTTTCTTCTTTATTTTAAACCTTTTTGGTTTATAAATCGGTAACAAGTGACTCTTTAGGAAATTAAGTTTTTATTTTGGGCAGCAAAAAAATGTCCTCAATAGTAAGAGTGGCATGCCAAAGCATCAAGTTCTAATTTTTTTAATGCACTCAAGTCAAGGCCATCCCAATGAGAAGGTGGTTTATCGTCCTAACCAGGGTTTATAGTGTATTCATCTGCTGAAGATTTACTTTGTGTATCCTGCAACACCTGCTTCAGCATCTCATCTGCATTGCCACCATATTCATCCTCCGTTGTCAGGATACTGTCGTCATACATTTGACAATGTCACATGAAGACATGCATCAGCAGGCGCTATTCCAGATACTCGAGAAAGTAACTCTTAGCAAAGTAGCTGCTTAAAAAGTAGCAGCTTGCGCGATTTTCCCAATAACTGTTGGTGTCATAAAGTTGGATCACCCTGTATTGTTGGCCATCATTCTGATTTCACCTCAATTGGTAAGAATTCTGTTCGCCCAGTTCCGGTTTCAGTAAGCCGAATGGTAGCCTTCATTTTTGGGATGGGTCGAAACAAGTAACAACCCCCTTTTGTTGAGCTCCCTATGGCCAGAGGGGTCATTCCAGGATGTGCAACATGTGTTTCTGTCACAAAGCCCTGCTAGCTTGACCCCTGGAGACACTGGTTTATTCACGCCCTTTCGAGAAAGCATCTTGAAAGACTTTGGGTGTGGGTTTATTGCCCGGGTCGAAAATTCCGAGGGGAATGTGTCCTTGACACCCCAAAATCTTCCCCTTCATCAAATCAGCAAAAGAGTGACCAACAGTCATGTGCTCCAAATTTGGAGTTCTGTGCAAGCAATTTTACAATTCGTTGCTTTTACACCATTAGCATGTGTGATACTGTAGCCAGGGAAGTGGGACAATTGCATTCCATGTTTAATTACTGCATTTTGCCACGTGTTTATGTTAAAGTCTCTTCAAAAATAATGGCACCATGTTTCAATTGAGATGCCCGTTTCTATTAGGCACTAGTTCGACCCGTTGCCAAATTTTGTCCACACTGCCTGGTCCCCCTGGCCCCCCACTTGGAAGTACTATGCTACTTTATATAATTGATATTAAGAAGGTTGGCCCAGCATTGCCTTTCAACCTCCAAGGATAGGGAAGGAAGGAAGAGGCTGTGGCCTAATATACGGAAGCGACCCCGGAATTATCCTAGAAAGACCGTGGAAAACCCCAGAAAACCACAGTCAAGGTTGCCGGCCCCGGGATTCGAACCCAGGACCTCCCGATTAGCAGTCGGACGCCCTATCCACTATGCCAACCTGCTTCGGTAGTAGACTAGTAGTATGCTACTGTAGCCTGCTAATTAAGTTAAATATGATCTGGGAGGCTTATGTTACATCCTCATCCCCCACTGGCTTCCCACCCAGCCTGACGCTTTTTCCTGCAGGGCTATGGAAAAACTACTAAATAGTGCCCCGCTGGGACAAGTGCACCAAAGTGTATGGTGAGTTGGTGACTATGTATAAAATTAGAGGAAGACTTGCCCTTTCTTATGTACGGTATATCTCAGTTTCAGTTACAAGAAGAACTCTACCTGAAATAAAATGTCCGTCCGGCTCCATTGTTGCCGAAAAGACTTTGCCATATCTCCCTAGAATTTTCACCTGGGTGGCTCTAATTTTGTTTTTAGCAACAGCCCATGTGTGTGTACGCGCATGATTTTTTAAATATCAATTCTGAGATGGTCGAGTCACCAACTTGTCTGTATTGACATGGAATGACCCATTCTGTCAGAGTGTCACATCACATATACGTAATACTACACCACCGGATTGGCCTTGTTTATATAGTAAAACTTCCATGTCGAACTTTCCTAAGTGGAAGTTCTCTATATAAGTCGAAGAAAATGATGAGCTTGGTTGGTCACAATGTAAAATAATAGGAAATAAACTTCCCTAACTGGAAGTTCTCCATAACTCTAAGTGCAGGCAGGGCCTTACGATGGGATGTCAATAGTCAATGTATTTTCAGTCTCCCTAGAAGTCGAAGTTCATGTTGGCGAGTACCGAAAATTTTCTCATTTCCCAGACGAAGGGTCGAGAGTAGGGCACATGCACAGATCTCCGTCTACCAGTAATGACTCATGCCATCCTTATTTATTGCGAGTGAGAGCCGATCTAGGCAAATGCCCATAACGGAGTTTTTTTTTTTACAACAAAACAATGATGAATATTGTAAGTGTGATAGTGACAGTTCTTTTTAAGTTTGGAACACCTTTCGTCGCTGGATATAAATGTAGGCTTCCTTATTGAGTTATGTGCTTCAAAAATTCCAAACTTCTCTAACTCGAATCTTCTGTAACATTACTCGAAGTTTTTTCCCGGTCCCATGGAAATTCGACTGAGAGAAGTTTTACAGATACCGCTCGCAATACATCAATAGTATTATAATTACCCCGCGTTCCAATTAAATCAAGGTGACGCGTCCGGCCCCATCCCAGGCGCCTTGCTTTTATTATACGGACCAAAAAGTATCGGGTTACAGATCCAGAAGGCAGTTGCAGCCATTGCGGTGACTCCGAAGGGACTCAGACTAACGGCACCGTGAAATTGACAGTACCGTATTTGTCGGTACTGCCTCAATTTACCACCAATCGAGCCGACAAGAGAGCCGAGAGCCGGGGGGGGGGGGGGNGGGGGGGGGGGGGGGTGGGGGGGGCTATCACTGGACCTCTTTCCCGTGTCACCTTTCTTTGCCCAGGATGCGAAGAGTGCGAACCCTAAAACATCTGCAGGCAATAAAGATGTCACGCCTAATATTATTTGTTCTGAAAGGAAACCGCCAGCGCCAGCACTTGACCTGATGTGCTGGGGGAAGAAAAGAGAAATCGGAGGGCTCAAAAGTGGCCATGACCAAGCAGTGCACATGACATTTAAATAAATATTTTATTATTTATACCACGTCAAGGTGCTGATCACGAGAGTCCGGATTTGAATCGGTCATTTTGAAAAGGACAATATTCACTTTTTTTGTCAAAATGAACTGCTGATGCAGAAGTATCATATGCTTGGGAATGTATCGAATGAGATTGTAAACGTCATCATGCCATACACCGGTCATGGTGAACTGAGGCCACTGAGTTTGGAAAGGGCAATATTCAGGCACTACTCTCATCCTCCTATATAAGCTTCGTAAGGTACAGTATACAACTGCCACCTGAAATGCCAAGTACCACAGCCTATGAAGGGGGAGTCCCAATCAAGTCTCAAAAGCTAGAAGTCATATCCAAGGTGGTGAAGTATGTAGATTCAGACTACATCACCTTTTATGATGATAATTATAATGACTTGGCTGACTGAGGAGAAAGAAAGTGACTCTGAAAATGAGGACTGATAACACTGTGATCATCTCATGTTTGTACGAGTAGGTTTCAAATCAAATAATATGTACACAATGCAACTCCTTTACATATGCATTGTACAGTGATTTTGAAAAGGGCATTATTCCAACAATTTGAATTCCATATTGCAACAATGTGAAGCGATAGGTGGGTAACAGGTGAGTGCTGTGTAATACACTGTGACTTTCAGAACAAAACTGCTATTTCACATTTTTATAGAGAGCACCATTTAAATAATATTCAGTTTTTCTTGTGTCCTGAAAAAAAGGGTTTGTTGAATCTTGCCCGTTTCAAAATCGCCGATTAATTTTCTGGCAAATGGCTATTTAGTTCCTAACAGTTGGAATGGTTTTGTGAAGAGATCTATTCGTTGCATAAGTGCAGGATGTGGAAAATGTAGGTTTTAGAGTGCCTAAAATGGGCTATTTCGTGGTTTTGGGAACTATTTTGCCTATTCTACCTTTTTGTGACTTTTCATGCCTATTTGTCCTTTTTTGGGGTAGTTTTTTAAACTTTTTGAAGCAATTTCGGGACTTTTGGGACCTATTACGGGTCTATTCCTTCAGAGGAATGTTTGGTTTTTTGAGGAGTATTTTTTGTGCTCTGAAAGTACCAAAATTGCTCAAAAGTAATACGAATCATGTTTCCGTGACACGTACAGTATGCCAAATATGTTTCTAAATTTTCCTCGGATTGGAAAAATATTTGGCAATATATTGTGCAAGTCTGGTGCATGTGGAAACTGGCTATATAATGGTATAGAGTCCAGAGCAAGAGTGATACTTTGCTTGCACGTTGTGTCTTTTGCCCAAGTTTTGTGATTTTCTGTCAGTTTATCGTTGTTATTCGATTTTTGCTCTGGTTTGCGACTTTATATTTATACTTTAGTTTATGCCTATAAAATTATTCTGACTTTTTCATTTTCTGTAACATTCCTCCATATGCCCAAAAAAGTAAACTTTTTGTGCCTATTTCGGGGTTTTTTCGTGCCTAAAAATTCGAACTAGGATCACTCATAAAACCTCGTCACCTCCGAATTTAATTTGGCACAGTTGTATAGGTTTCATCGAGATAGGGTATAAGGTAGGGCCAAATGACACGTTCATTGGTTCTATACCTGTTCTGGGAGGTGACCGAAATTGTTACCCGAGGGCACCACGCTGCGCTGGTTTGCGGACATTTTCTTGATTAATTTTTTTCTATTGGTTATATAATTCAATTGGACAATGATCGTATTGTTACGGTCAGCTCATAGCTAGGTGTATCATAATTTTATTAGTCACTTCAATTATGAAAATATTAGTCTACTTAATTCTGTCCGTATCATGGAGTTTCGTAGTGACCTTTGACCTCATTTTTAAGAAATTGATCCATCTTTGGTTTTGAAAATTCATGTGCCATGTGAAAGCACATGTCATGGTATAGGGGCTCTGCTGAGCAAATAAATAACACGTTTTTAAGTCTACCAACTCTCGGGACTGTCTGCATCCGACACTCATATGCAAAAAGAAATGTAATGCAGGTACTGTACTTTCGATAATAATGTAATGTTCTCTCGCCAAAGGAACCTACAGGTAGCTCCCTATATACTTTGGAACTCTTGCTGAACTCAGTACACACTTCCCCAGTGATCAACACAAAGACCCCTTCATGTGGGAGCCATTAACATGTCAACAGAAGGCAAGCAAACAATATCGGTAACAAAGGTGAGACCACGTGAGACATTCAGTTAGCAAGCCTGTTTACTTCAGACATATGAGTCATCGGCTGGTGAGTGGTGAGTCTAATGTTTTATTTATTTGCTCAGCCAGCCTCTCGTTACTCGATCGTGATTTGTAGAGGCACTAAGAGCATGACATGACCTTTCACATGGCATATCAGTTTTGAAAAGCAAATATGGATCAATTTCTTAAAAACGAGGTCAAATGTCACATTACGAAACTCCTTAACACGAACAGAAATTATTTTTATAAAATTGCCAAATTATGATGCACCTAGCTATGAGCTGCCCGTAATAATTATGCTCATACAGCCCAGAAAAAAGAACTGAATTTCAAGAAAATGTCCGCAAACCCGCGCCATGTGATGCTGCCCTCGGGCAACCACTTCCGTGACCTCCCACGCGCCGAACAGGTCGCACTTTCAGCTGCATCGCAGTATGGCGCTAAATACGCGCAAAAATTACCACCAATTGCACCACTAGCCGCCACCCATTCCGCTACTGTCGCCACTTGGAGGGGAAAATATTAACGAGGTTGCAAACAAGGAACCGAACCGGCTCAACACCGTACCACCTGTAGCGAGGGGATTCCCCGCTGACTGTGACTCACGGCAGGGATTTGTGCTTCCCTAATAATACCAGGAAGCCAGCATCACACATCACACGTTCGTGTCTCACGCGCAGCGTAAGCCATGCAGTACATAATGGACGTGCAATTCCACGACAGTTCAGACAAAATTAAATAAAAATGTCACCCTCCATCCTGGGATGTGAACGAAAATTGGAGCTTGCCTTAATTATGCCGAGTCAGAAACAGTTCGAATTTTTGTGTAAATTCCCACCAAATTCCAAGGTCACGAGATGTACTGTACAGTATACAGTGCTGGACACATTATCCGTCTCTAAATGTTTTTCTTTTTCTTCGGCGACGCGACGGCGCGTGTTACCTGGCAGCATACCCAGGCCGGCGCGGCGGACCAATCATTCAAACATCAACATATGGGGACTGCTGAATATTCTTTCCATTGTTGCACTGTTTACAGATCGAGTGAGTGACAGACGACCATACTGCTCACCAGGAAAAAAAACTGGAAAATAATTATGTGAGAAGCAAGCCACTTCACTGGGGAAATTATCCCTCAGGGACTCAACGGTTTTCGTCCACAGCACACGAAATAATTATATTCCATTCCTGAGGAGGGGGTGTCAATTAAGATCAGTGGTGTGGTGCTAATTGAAAGTGCATCAACTGAAGGCTTCTTTCGGTTTTTGTGTCTTTTCCGCGTAATTATTCGACCACCGCTAAGACGAATGGAGACCATACCCTGTATGTATGTCAGAAACGCGTCTGTCTCGTAATTTGTCCCCATAAGACGTCATATTTCAAAATGGCCTCCCCATATATACGCGTACGTGTCATTCGTGTCATAATCGCGCCAGGAAGAGGAACAGGACTACTATCGGATTTTTTAAATACTGGCCCCTGTGTTTCACTCTAAACAACTCCAATGAAAATGGTCTAAAAAGTAAAAACGCCCTCTAATGGGGTAAATAAAATTTAGAAAAAAACGGTCCAAAAAATAACGTTATACATCGTTAGAAAGCTTTGGTTAAATCTACGTAGCATATGAGGCGCTGAGAACAAAAGTGGCCCCAGTCGAAAAATGCAATTTTCGAGATAGGACTGCTGCCATCACAGCATTCAGAGAACTATTCCAAGTTGGTAAAAAAATTGTATAAATCCTAAGTTGGATATTTGGGCAGTAAATGACACAATGTCATTTATGCTCCAAGGAGAGGTGCCTACCCCTTGGAGCAATCCTGGTGTAAGGCCAGCGAATATCCAAGCGACTTTGCTGGGGGCACCTCTATGGACAAAATAATATTGTGTATGGCAAATAATAAGTGTGTGGCTGTCAGTTTTGTCATGTTTAAAATTATGCTGTGAATTGGAGAATTTTAAACATTTGCAGAAAATTTCCTTCTCTTAAATTTTTTACTGAAATTAATTTTTACTGAAATCATTTTTCTTAAAATTGAAGGATCAGCAAAGGAAATTTTATAAATACAGTTGAGACCAGATATAACAGCCTCGGCTATAACGGACTCGAAAGGACGGTCCCGGGATATTTCCATAATTATGGCTTGCGTATTCGGTTATAACAGACCTCGGTTATAACAAGGCTGATTTCCGCGGTCCTTTGAAGTCTTATTATATCCGGATTGAATTGTATTACACCCAGTCAACAATGGTGTAAGTCCATGATTCTGTAGGATCATTATGGTGTAAGTCACATATGATTTTTTATCAATAAATCAGTTTTTTTGTTACAGTAGCAATACATCTAAAAAAAAGACTGTGCTGTAATGATTGCCAATCTAACATATGTATATATAATATGGATCCAGACACATGATTTTTCTTTTTTCTACGACCTTTCAAACTTGCAGGCGAATTATCCCAACTTGAGCATTTTGGACTTGGGCCACTTTTGTTCTAAGCGCCTCATATAATTATGAGAGTTGATTACCTATCTTCATTGTGTCATTTTTATCGCAAGAAGAACACGGAAAAGTCATTTTTTGACTAGTTGCCGACGTTACACCGCAAAGTGAATTTTTGTGACACTTCTCGGAAGCCAACGGATTCCCCCTGTGAACCCTGGATAGTGCAAATCTTTGTCCATCTAATGATATATTTGAAACTTAGAAATCGCCATTTGTGTAATCGTAATTAAGTTAATTGCACACCTGTTATCTCGGCTGTTTATAATCCGAATTACTTCGCGAATGTATGGACGGCAAGCCAGAAATGTGCGTGATAAATTACACCGTGCTCTATTACATGAAAAAATTTAAACGTACTCAAAAGTATCGCCGTCTGTTCCCAGAAAGCGGGCTGGGTACAGAATTACAACTCTGCAAGAGATAAGTTAATCAAAATAATGCATAAACACTCAAAAAATGAGTTAAAATTTGTTTTCCAGTGTAATCGAATGACAGTATGCGTAAGGGTCGGCATTTATAAATTGGACAGCGATTGACACCGAGCTGTGGTAAACTCCACTTTCCGCTTCTGACATGTAGGTATACCGGAATAATCCGGATTACCCCACCCTGTTTTTAAAAGTCGATTACCCACCGAGACATTTGAAAGTTAAGTTTAAGGGGGGCTGCCTGGCATTGCTAATAGCCCCCATAGACAATACCGAGGATAGCCCCTACCCACCGACACAAAAAAAAAAACTCGGCATTCAGGTGTATTCAATAGGGTCAGTTGTATGAATTCAAATTATAATAAGATAATTATTTATTTTCCAGTCAGGTTAATGTATATTGTGGCTCTCGACGAGTCATAATCTGGGATTTTCTATATGATTATTGCGCTTTCACAGAACCTGCATTAATCTGCATGTATGATTAGTTTCTCTATGATTATGAAGCATCCATCGACGAGAGATGACTTTATAGGCCTAATATATATGAAAAGAAAGGCGGTATACTTTTCACCACTTCACCTTTTCACACGAGCGATTGAAAAAATATACACTGGGATGTTGGTATCTACTCGGAGACTATATGAAGAGCACAGGGGAAAAGTGGGGAATGTCACACAAAAAATGTCCATGACATATCGAAGAAATAGCTTTATTTATTCACGTGTCTAAAGAATAATAGGGATATCTTCACGTCATTATATGCAACTGTCACCCTTGTACCCATGGAAAGCCTCCAGGTATAAGTGTCACCTATGCTACTATTGTACTGTGCACTTGGCAGGAACCCCAACGGAATTGGACATTCCCCGTTTTTCCCTTGTGCTCTTCATATCGAATTCGAAAATGAAAACTACGGTATATACTGTAGTAGAAATCAGATAATGCTGACGAGCCTTAGAAAAAGTATCAGAGTGCAAATCGCAACAATACTCAAGTTTGGGCCAACTAGAGTAGGCGGCGGCACATAAGTACGACTGTCGCAAAAATCTTGCATACACTACGGACATCCTCGGATATATTTTCAGGCCATGCCATGCTCTACGATGTTGACCATAAGTGTGTGGCATGGATCGCGGGGGATCGCGAGCTCTGATTAAAACTTTTTTTCCACAATTTATGTGCAATAATGAGTAATTTAATAATAAAAAATGAGCGAATGTATATGAGTTGAATGTTGGAGACGTATCGTTCGGCGAGAGAAATCTCTCAACTTTTTCGCCCTCACGCTCTCCTCCTTCCGCGGAGCTCGCTACGGAGCCAATCAACGTGCACCTATACAATATTTTGATGAAATATAAGCTATATACAGGGGAAGCAGAGCAATGATTGAAAAGGACTTTGCAGTAGCTGACATGCATGATGCGGACATTTGAGGAGCTAAATATGCTCAACACAAGCAACTTTTTTTTTTTCATAGCGTGAAAAAATAAGTGCATTTTCATTAAAACTGGAACTCTGGTTGGCAGAAAAAAGTGGAGCAATCTTCATTTGAAATGTTTCATCGGCTGCAAGAATATATCGAGGACAGTGGCGCAAAGTTGAAGAGCGAGTCACCTACACACATTTGCTAAAAAGGAGGGTTTCGAGAAATATTTTCGTGACATTGATATTGTCAAGTAGGTTCAAAATCTCTTCCGCGAGTTTCAAGGAAAGAAACTGTCTACTTATGAACGAGAGCACCTCATTGATTTGCGCTGCGATCGCACTTTGAAAAATTTCCAAATGGTAAATTGACGAAGTTCTGGCTGGATGTGCAGGGGGAATACCCGGGCTTAAGGGGGCGCAGTATCAATTAATTTTTTGTCGCGAAATGCGCCGTTAATCTGGAGGAAGAAAAAAAAAAAAACACGCGTAAAGGTTTGGCCTTTAAAATGGTACCATACTCGAACACGATTGCATTAAAATTGTGGGACATATGGCTACAGAAATGTGTCCGATTTTCTCGCGATTACTGCCGCCATGTTAATCAAATTTACTTTTCGGAGACGCCGTTTTCTGCTGACTTCAACTTGCCGTAAAAGTAATTTCTAGGCAGAAAATAGAAAAAGACTAACTATACTAGGTCCCTGTGCCAAATGATCCACTTTTTTGGTGCAATATCTGTGTCGATTGAACCATTTTTGCGGCCGTATACAGAGTGTATGTTTTCTGGAAGGGGCAGTTGTATAGTTCACCACGCAAGGAACAACTATTGAAAATTGTTTCACTTTTTCATTTGTTGTTATTATTAGGAACATTTTCCACTAAAAATGATATAGATACGTATAAGAAAATCGGTTCTGGAAAAGCTACTGTCCTGACCGTGTCATGAGACTTGGCGAATAATCTTTTCTCACGCAACTACAGTAAATTGTCTAAAATTGTGCTTTCCTTCGCTGCACTTCAGTTCCCGCATGCTTCATGGCCCCAGTTGCCTCAACTCCCCCACCGTATTAGTAAACGAAAATCAAATCAATCTAGGAACATTGTTGCTATATATGCTATAAGAACTTGGCCGTATTATTTTCAAGAGCTCTGTATACGTGTGCGCGGAAACAACAGCAATAAAACCTACGTCCAAAGTGAATGCTTCAATTATTGCTCTTGTGAGAGCAGCTGCCTACGTAAACACCCGGAAGGAGGCAGAATCATCTGGCAGGTAAGACCGACCCTCTTCTGCCCCATGTTCTGCCCCTGAGCCCCTCTCTGCCCCTATCCCTCCGTCTGCCATTCGCCGCCAATCCTAGTCAAATGGCCAAGGCGAACAACCGATGAGACCACCTTCTGACAATCAGGCTGGCAAGCAGCCCCTCTTACCTTCTACGTGTCAGCGGTAGGGCCTACAGCACGCCGTGTCCACAACACAGCACGACGCACGTCGGACGTCGCACCAAGAATCGGCGGACAAATGAGGCGAGGAAAAGGCAAGTAGGCAACCTCCAAAACCAACCCTCCACCACCCCCTCTGGCCTCCTCCTCCATGCAAGTGGGTGGGGCCAAAGAGGAGATCATGCGCAAACTCATTCTAGCCTGCGATTGGTTGTTAAGAGGATGACGATTTCATTCAAGGACTGTTGGGGCAATTCAAATATTGCAGTTCTGCTGTTTTTTTTAAAATCATTTTTTTGAGTTTTAAAATGTCATCTGGTCTCAACTACCAGTTGCACAGTAATATATTATCCTATACAGTAGGACTACATGCATTTGTCCGGTAGTTATACCTTGAATACGTGTATAGCGCTTTGTGAATATAAATCAACCAATTCCAATTTAAAGAAAATATCTGGCAAATGCCAATAAACTGGCTTGATGAGTTGATGGCTATATTGCTTTTGACCTCTAAAATTTCAGCATGTTGACAAGATGAAACCTAAGCAGCATGCAAACCAGGTGAAATAACCTCTGCTCTTTGCTGATGTTCGAGTCACGATATGGTTTGTTATGAAAACGACGATACTGAGGCGGAGCAAAAAAAGATGAAAATAATATATCAATATATTTTTCCGATAATTATGCGCGTGTCATGGCATCAGCAAAGTGGAGGTACAGTACGTCTCGAACACTGACGACATTGAGTGAAATTACAATACCCCGACGATGATGCCCCTCGCATTCTTTTTCAATAATTCTCACATACCGGGGTGTTAAGACTGCGGGAAAAAAGGTAAGCTTACTGTGTACTACACCAGAAAAGTCTGCGGAGTAGTGTTACATGCCAAACAAATCTATGCATCCAATAATATTTCATTATGATCTTGATAATAGTTATTTGGGAAGTCCAGCGGACGCAAGTTAATTGGTTCACCTTTGACTTAGTCATAATCGTACATTTTTATGCATATTCCAAGTAGTTTTAGTCCAGGGTGGAGATTGTGGGTTGGATACGCGACCTTGCCTCAGTGGTGCGATTTTCCTTGTACCTCTATACCGGTTTGAACTACCCTGTCCAAATTTAGGCTGGGAAGGGGGNGGGGGGGGGGGGGGCGAACCCCTTCTCCTTTTGGCGCCCTTCGACCTCCCGCTGGCCCTACTTCGCCCTACCTCCACTACATTAGAAGCAGATGGAATTCATTTTGTGGTTCAAGAACAGTTAGGCCAGATGTCATATGCCCAGTCATTGATCCCACCCAACTTTTTTGAGAGAAAAGTGTCCCGATCATAGACATTTTTCTCTCGAAAAGGAATAAATCTCAGACTTGCACAAGAGTGGCCTAGCCCACTCAAATGTTGGCCGGCATAATAATTAATCAACCCGTATATTATTGATAAGGAGTGTATATAATAATTAATTGTGGGGGTAGTGCTTCACCTTTCGGTGTTCGGCACGGACCTTTATTATTTGATCGTACAAGTACATAGTGTACAAGTTGGAGCCATTGAGAAGCGCCCGGGCCCACGGGCAGGATGACAGGAGGGGATGTGCAAAGTGCAGTGCATCTGACGTGGTTGCCATTTTTAGTGAACTCCCCCGGGTGGTTTAGTCTGTGGAAATACCACCCGAGACGAAGCCAGAGGTGACCCTGAACTCAGCACGAGATGAAGGGGGTGTCCCCGGGTTGGGATCGAACCCGGGACCTTAACATCCGTGGGCGCATACGCTACCGCAGCACCACTCCGCCTCCCCATAAGGAGTGTATATATTTGGTATTAATCTGGTGTATAGGCCGGGTTGCATAACTAAATGGATTATTTCGCTGTGATTTCATTCTTGGCTGAAATTCCCAACATTTACCCGCATGTTAAATTTTTTTACTTAATTACTATTATCCTTTCAAGATTCATCTTTTCCCGAGTTTTTTGATGGTGCAGGTGGCGCATGCACAGGATGGCGGTAGCTTCGAGTTGTTCAGCTCTACTATATTTCTAATTTTGCATCACAGTCTATACACTTCTATACAAGATGGGAAGTCTGGGGAAAACGAACACTTGCCGCCTGCAGGCAAATAGCATAAATCGGTTATTACCTCTCAGGATTGAAGACTTCAAAGACTGTAAGGAAGAAAGTCCAATCAGACATTCGCTTGTATCAAGTATACTCATCGGATGACAGGACCATCTGAATAAGTAGTGTATATGCAAGCCCCAAGCATTCCAAAAGTCATGCGTATAGTTGAATCGGTCATTTGGAAAAGGGGTCATCTCCAGCGCAGTAAATGAGGATATGACCCCTTTTCAAAATGACCGATTCAGTTATTTTTGATATATATATAAAGACAGGGATGTGGTGATAATTAGGGTGGCTTCAGAACAATGACACATGGTCAGTTCGTAAGCCAGCTTCCTGCCCGTGAAAATGTTACAATGTGAGTTCGGAAAGCACACACCTATTGTTGCTGTAACTCATAACTCACAATAATGACTTTGGGGGCAGACGGACATGGAGGTGTGCTGGGGCAAACGGACACGCTCCAAGGACAAGGGGTTTATGGACACTTTCAAACGGCGTTGAAAATACATGTACAGTAGACTATTCGTCACTTAATTTGACATCCCCATGGTGTGTATATGGTGAGATAATTAGTTTTGACTTGCCATTCTTATTGCAGAATAGTACGATATCGGAAACTTTCTTCTACTCGGTGTTCGTGCTGGGATACTGAACCCATATGGACCGAGCTTTCAGCTGCAAAGACATTCTCGATGCCCCGCAACACTCTTCGCCATAAATTCCACGTTCTTATTTGCAAGAATGTCTGTTTTTTCATGTCTAAATGTAGGTGTCCGTATGCCCCCAGGCGGGGGCATACGGACAGGCGTGCATTGTTTCAGAAAAATATTTATGTTGCTTCAACAGCTAACACCAGTGTAACAACCAAGTATAGGAATAGATACTGCACATTCTAAGGTAACTATAAAAGTCAAGAACAACAGTCCAGTTGCAAAACTATGGCCACATGAGCACGTTTGCCCCAGACTTCCCTATACTGAAAACTCGGGCTCGATG
The DNA here is from genome assembly GCA_000934665.2 of Catajapyx aquilonaris. Lineage (NCBI taxonomy): Eukaryota > Metazoa > Arthropoda > Diplura > Dicellurata > Japygidae > Catajapyx > Catajapyx aquilonaris. Next base: position 6,134 of record KZ538852.1, on the reverse strand, counting down.
CAAAAGAAACTTCTTTGGTTACTATACATTATTACTGCATTAATGAGTGGAATGTTATACAGGGTAATCCGAAAAGAATGTCCCAATTTTAAAACCCTATAACTCGAACACTTGTAGACATATCTAAATGATTTAAGTTTTGAAATGCTAAGACATGCCATAAGTTTTGGTCTCACCTTATACTGATAGTTTGTTTCGATATGAGCTTCATTTGTTGCTCAACAAATAAAAAGACGGTATTCGGGCTCGAGCAAACCCACAAATAAAGTAAATACCAGTAAATTGGCAAAATTGGACTATAAAAACTCACCCTTGGAGGCGAGATAGTTGGAGACGGCTGGAGAGAAAGAAGAGGAGGATGAGGCTTTCCTAACTGGGTCGGGGAGTGGGCCAATATACGGTATTGCAATGGCGGCACGCTTCTCTTTCCGCCACTCACATCAGCCATGCTTATTGTCAGTCGTAGCGTCAAAAAAGGTTTCCCAGGAATGGGATGCCAAATATATTCAATGGCACAAAGTGTGTACTGGACGCTTATGTGATAACAAACTGTAATAAACTACGCATTCATATACTCATGAAATACTCAAACTCAGACGTACAGTTTATAAATACAAAATGTGATTGACAAAATGAAGCAAAAAGTGTCTAGTCACTGTAGTGCGGTGTAATCGCGATCTGTTTACAATCCGGGCCTTCTTATGTGTGCTCTATATGTGCTTGGACATGCAATAGTGACAGATCAATCCGTTATTCAAAGAAAAGTTTTAAAAGCATATTTCCTAATTGACGAGTAACTAATTAAATGGCATATGTAGGCCTATGAACTTTTGTTTCCCTACATGAGGGATGGTGGTAAATGAAGGGGTGTGGTTTTGTTTATCTGATCCGCAGCATTTTTAACCGTCCGGACCCCAGATGTAAGCTATAGCTCAGCAGAGGGATACAATACCGAGTTGTTTTTCTTTCAAAGCCTCAGCATAAACAAAAATGGGACCTGACTTATTTATTGCGTTTTATTGAGGCCATGATATGTTTTACTGTCGGGAGGTCAAAATAAACGCCATGTGAAAGCTCAGCATCAAGGGAATGCGTAGTTAATTTTGATGAGCCGCGAAGTGCTGACAGTGATAGATTTCTCCACGCGGTTGATTTGTGACGGGGAATAGTCTATATATTATACTCTCAGATGGCCTTCGGATAACTGTAAACTCCTTTTTTTTAACGGATATGTGGCCAATATGGGACCAATGTAAACATTTATTATACCCACAACCCCTGACCCAGCCAAAATGCTCATTTCAAAGAAATTATGTCATTCGTGTGATGTCCAAGGCCGACAATTAGGTGAAGACCACGCAGATTTGTATTATAGGCATTACTCAATGACCAAAATGTGACTGCAAATCAGCACGGCTTGGAGTGGCCGTTATGATTTGCATTCCTATGGGATCTGGCTTGTGACCCTTTGATGTGACCCTCAATTTTCTCCCCAGATGTTACACTGTTGTCCCTCCGCCAGAAGGCTATACCATATTCTTCACAATTTATTGCGGGTTTCGGGTGTGAAACCCCCGTTCTTTATGGCTTGGACGCTTGCCCCACCAAGGGCAACCGATGGTTACCGGGTATCACCTTCCACCGGCCGACAACTTCCTTTCGAGCATGACTGACTTACGCGTCATGTTTCAAAAGGCAGAGCACAAGATCCAGTGTTTTTCTGGCCATTTTCGAGACTTACGGAGTCGAAGAGACCGCTGACGTCATTTGCAGGTGATTCGGTGCCTGCTGGGTGGGCAGCTTCCAAAAGACTGTAAATCGAGGGAACAGGGGACAATGTATGTGATTTCAGCGGCGCGGCGCGGCGCGGCGCCTTGATCGTGTGAACAATGGTCATGTTGACATTTTTACAAGCTTTTAATTTAAAGAGATTTAAATATAGGCATTGGAACCCGATATGTATAAGGAGGCGCCGGACCGCTTTTAAGTGGTGTTTTACAGGCCGTTAAATTTTACAGGTCGACTTTTATTGTGCATTCGAGAGCGTGCCGTTCATAATATTATTTCATTGTTAGTGATGCCACCATTATTGTCATGTTTATAATATTCATCAGTATAGTATGCTCTATACCAAATGTCGCGTGGTTCGGCAGAAACACCTAGTGCCACGACGTCTTGGGACTTAGATGTTTCTGCAGTACCACGCGACAATGATACAGGGCTGATGATCGGCACCTTAAAATTATAACATATGCCTAATTTCTACCACATGATGATTGATGGTTCCAATGAATGCTCCTGCAAAGCAGTGCAATATAAAACCCAAAAATGTTCCATTTCACTATATAGCCCATACCATACTTGAGTGTCATTTCGTCGAGCAGATAAAATCTGCTTCTTGCATCCTTACATATACGCACGACTAAATGAATTTGTTTGCCTTTGGTTCAGTTTGTATCATTCTAACAAACGAAAGTCACTAAATAGTAGTATTGATTATCATTTACAATACTGCTGGGCTATATACTAGCCCAAGTGATTGGCGCAATTATTCCTTACGCTACCCATTATCTTCTTACTGATCTCCAAATGCTGCACAATGAAATGTCAAAGTGAGCCAAAGATATAGGGCACAGCGCGATTCTCAAGGTTATTATTCCGTATATTTTAATGTATTTCATAATTAAATCAGCCTAACAGTTGGCCGGTAGTAATTTAATTTCGAGTTGTTACGGCGATCTTTTTGGAAATTAATTACATGTTCCCTCCTCAAAAATCCCTATCCTTACCCATGTCCCTGTCTCCTTGCACCGGTGAGCGAAGAAAAATAGCACACAGTTAAGAAAACTGATGGTGGTGTGCCACCCCCCCNCCCCCCCCCCCACACACACAAAAAAAGGCTCCGGCTTATCATCACGGGGTATGTGACGTAAAAAAAATCATATCAAGTAGTTTGAAACAATCTTGGTCTGCATAGAGGAAACCTCTTTATGACGGATTTTTCTGCTTGAATTTTCCAGATGGAGGGAAGGATCCAGGTGCGACCCCCCAGGCCCTCGGAAGGTGTGACCACCTGAGCTACACCTGACTGGCAGAGTAGTATAGAAGCCAATAAAGACACAAAGATGGCCGCACGCTTCCCACCAGGCTTCCCAGTCTATCCAAAAACAAGTGATTGATCATGTGATCTGCCCTAACAGTAAGTGAGCAGGCGGGTCACTCATTTCCGCTAAAATTCCGTTGCGGGCAGGTTTCCATCATAGGATATGCAACGAAAAATCTCTCTACATTACGGAGTCCTCCATGCCGCAAGTTTCCCGGACTGAACGGGTCTCCATTTTATAACTGAAATGCAGTGAAATATGTCACCTTATATACCGCATTTTCGTATACTGAGCAGGTTTGCCTCATTTGAGTCATATCAGTATGATATACTGTATATTTTCTAGTGCCTCATCCAAATTATTTGTAAGATGGGAATAGTCCAGTCCAACCATTGTCACTATAGATATTTGGAATGACTCTCCTAACAACATGTAGTCAGCTTGCAATGTGCTTGGCCTGATCATCATCGGTTATCAAATTAATTCTTACAATATCCAGAGAGAAAGTCGGTTTGTGAAATTATAACCGTCACATCTCATTGAATGCCGTCTATATTTATGCGTCAGTTTTAAATCATACCATACTTATTATTCCACTTGGGTCTTCTACATTGCTGACTATTTCTTTCATCATGATGGTTTCTGTTGTTTGTTGTGATCAAATCAGTCATTAAATTATAGACCAGACATTTGCAAAGTTTCTCCTCATTAATGCACTGCACATACGTGATGCATCTGAAAAGTTCAGTGAATGTTACAATAAAAGCTACAAAACAGAAGGTACATTGGAATTACCTTTATTGGCCTTAAAAGTGCTCTCCATTAGACACAACACACTTTTGAAATCGTTCGTAAAGCTTCTGAAAACAGCTAGAAATTTTATTGGACCCCCTTCAGATCTGTTGTCACACGGCTGCTGTGCACGGGTCTGAACGTCCGCAAAGCGTGATCCCTTTGTTAAAGGCTATCAAACATACAAAAAAAGTGAGCAGGTGAAAAGTCAGGGGAGTACAGTGATCGAGTGATGTGATGCTGGGTGATCCAAAAAAAAGTGATACGACAGCATGAAGGGATCACGTTTTGTGGACGTCGTGGAGGTTCATGCCCGGGTGACAACAGATCTGGAGGGGGGTCCAAAGATAAATTTTTCTAATTCTTTTCAGAAGCTTTATACGAGCGATTTCAAAAGTGTTTTGTGTCTGATTGGACAGCACTTTGAAGGCCAGTAAAGGTAATTCCTATGTACTGTATCTCCTGTTTTGTTGCTTTTATGGTAATAACATTCACTGAACTTTTCAGACGCACCACGTAATACAGTAGGCCTACATAACATCATATTCACATGAGCGAGTGCATAGGGTCGCTAATGGGTGATGAATCAGATAAGAATAATATTATTTATAGCTGCCATTTCCTGAAACCAGATCCAGTCCTGCCCTGTCTGGAATACGTCAGCACAAGGCCACCATTTTCACGCACGACTCATTCTCCTGGCGCATGAGAGGGTCCCAGCCCTCAGCCAACTCACTTATCAGGGCCGTTAAAGATAACAGCCAACACCTTTAACCCTTAACTTGCAACCTCATTTAGCCATTCTTAACTGGTAACGTGGGGTCCTTTTTGGACCCCACGTCGTTTTTTCGATTACAAACTTACATTAACAAAACCACCAAAATATAAATGCTTCCTAAATTGTGAGTAAATTCAGCCGGGACTATAAGTGACAGATTTTTAAAATATTTGACCTCCTCTGACACTTGGTTGACTCATGAGGCGCTGTTTTATACCCGTATCCCACATTCCGAGCAGCTGTAATGGCAGTCTCCTTATCATGTGGCAGAACTGAAACTGGATCTGGGTGACTAACGCTTGACTTCACGTTGCGTTGGTGTGAAACCTGTGTATCCTCCTGAGACCTGATGTCCAATATATTGGACATCAGCAAAAAAAAAANAAAAAAAAAAAAAAAAAAAAAAGACGTCAATTACAGCGGACACCTTTTTATTTTTTCTGAGGTCCAATATATTGGACATCAGGTCTCAGGAGGGCATTATAGCGGAATCGCACGTAACGGACATGTTTCCTTTACACATTCGACACGGAATTCATGTACTGTACTGGGGATAAGCCCGTTCCCAGGAAAAATTCCGCAATTGACAAATTTCCGTTATACTAAGGGCCGGTTTCACCGAGCTCAGTATATGATAAAACCAGGGTATTTCTCAAAATCCCTATCTATTTGTATGGATTTTCCTAAAGAAACCTGGTTTTTCTATTCTTCCTCCCTGCCAGTTGCCCAGCGAAGCTGGGCAACCGGCAGGGAGGCAACCAACCTGCCGGATGGCCCGTGAAGCGGGCCATCCGGCGCGGGTGAAACGAATAGTAGGTTATCGCCCTCATCCCAATGCGATTTTCCCGACTTCATAACTCGCGATCGGGTTAATCGATTTCAAATCGGAAACAAGATTTACACTCCGCTCACTCCAGTTTCAAACCTTAGCTGGATAAACAACAACTAGGGCCATTACCGGGGTCATTAGCCGGGGTCAAAGTTCAAAAAGGGGTCGTTAGTTGCACCAGGGTACAGCCTAAACGGTGCGTCGTAGAGGGTCATACAATGTGTTATTCGAACCGCAATGTTCCCAGGGGGTGCCCTCCTGCCTACCTTTTTTTGAGAAAAACCTTTACTTTTTGAGCTACAAGGCGATTTCGAAAGTGTCAGTTTTGTGGCTCTCGCTACCTTTCTGTACCGAGATCGGATATACTTGGGAGGGGGGGTCCCAGTCTGGAGCCCACTTCCCCCCACAGGAGGTTGAAGGGGGGAAACATTTTGGGATGAAAGGGGGGCATCAGCAGGTTTTCACTTTATTCTGATGATGAAAAGAATTAAATAAAAATAGGCAGTAAAACTGCAGAAAACTATTCTTCCTCTGGTGGGTGAGATTAAAAGTAAGAAACAAGTCCATAGGTGGGGGTTGGTTCGTGTCATAGGGATGTGTGATAATCAAATTTAATTCAAAACATTCGTGC